>LSSN01001863.1:0-11992 GCA_001970855.1 Smittium culicis
CGTTTTTAAGCCTAAATTGTAATTTTTGTATACGATTTGAGGCGAGTATCTTTAGATTTTTCGTAAACTGCTGGTTTTTTACTTTGTCTACCAAGACTATCCAACCAAATGAAGTTATAAAAGTATATATTTATTATTTAACACTTATTGGATGATTGATTTATTGTCCAATAGATGTATTCTTTAAATTTTCTTATCCAACTATGATTATTATCTAATTAAAAAGCCTTGGCCCAAAATAGGGATAATGGCTGCTTTTGTTATAGTAGCGAATCTCATAAACCTCATAGCCAATGGTGTGTTCAATCATAGTCCCATTAGTTAAACGCTATAGTTTAGCCAATAGGTGCATGGATAGATACCAGTTCTATCAATTGTTCGAATAGTTTCAGCCACATGATTGTCTAATAAGCTAAGGGAAGAGATTTAGGTTTGAGCTTTTCTCTCAATTTTTTATTTTATGCTCACAAATAGACTTAATTAATAGACTTTAGCTCCATAATTCTTGCTATTTTATTAAGAATTATTAGATATTTTTAACTCCTATCCCCTCCCCCATTTTTTTACTTCAAAATAATACCCCGACGCGTGAACCCTCGCAATTTCTAACAAATTCTCACGCCTCGAAACCATAAAGAAAATAAACTTTCATTTCGATATTTCATAGCTTAAATAGCCTATATTTAATCGTACAACTCATCAATAATTGTTCTTTACTTCGATCATTATCAAACATATTTACTACCACAACTTTTTATAAACTATAAAAAAATTCTAAGCATTAATTCCTCCATCTTTATCCTTCATTAAAGTTTCAGCTCTTCGAAATATCAATATGGATCCAGATCCCCCTACTCAAAAAACTGACAACATCGATAGTCCGATAAGCTCAACATCAAGTTCTACAAAAGTAAAACTCACAACTCCAAACTCTTTGCGCATTTCGCCCTCTTCAAACCATAACACTACCATCAACAAAATTTCAATTAATGCCGAATTTCACAATTCGCCTAGCGGCTCAACTACTAAAAACTTATTTTCAAATATATCTACATCAAGAGATCTTAATACAAATATCCCACCTGCCAGTCCCCTCCTGCCCGATTCTAATTCTGTAATATACCCTAATACTGATTTTTTTTCAGCCTCCCAGAACGGTGACTTATTTACTGTCAGAAGATGGGTAGAAACATTTGGAATGAGCCCTGATTCCCTAGACCAGCAAGGCTGTACCGCCCTACACTGGGCCTGTATTAATGGCCACCTAAATGTCGTCAAATATCTTGTCGAAATAGGCCACGCAGACATTAATGCCGCAAAAGGTGAAATGAAAGCCCCACCTTTGTTTTGGGCCTGTAGACAAGGCCACATAAAAGTTTGTGAATACTTATTAAATAACGGCGCTCTTCCAAGCTTAACTGACGCCGGAGGCTACTCTTTGCTCCATGTAGCTGTTCACTCTTTAAGCCCCACTATGCTACTTTACATTGCAATCACTCAGTACCACTCGTTTAGAGGAAATTTGGACTTAAAAGATAATAACGGAGTTACTCCACTAATGTGGGCTGTTTACCAAGGAAACTTAGAACAAGTTTCTATTTTAATCCAACTTGGTGCCAATGCTAAACTTCAAGATTCCAATGGCAAATCTTGCCTCCACTTTGCAATGACCCAGGCTTCTGCCCCTATCATAGCCGCTTTAATCAAAGCAGGTGCTGATCCTGACTCCCGTGAATTCGCCTCTACCCCTGCGCAAAACGTTACACTCGGAATTCAAGGCGCATCAACTGGTGTCCCTGGAGAAACGATACCCCATCTCGGTAAAAGCGCTAGGGATGTTGCCAACGATTTTGGAATCACATCTATTTTAGACTCTTGTGAAAAGGATCATCTCAACTATACAAAGTCTATACTAAACGACACTATTATATTTAAATGGCGCCTGAAAAGCCAAATACTGACCTTCCTATCACCATTTTTTAATTTAGTAATAAGTTTAAAGATTCTAAGCGTTTATCCATGGGCTATTGGGCTCCCTATCTTTTTTTTAACCGTTCTAGTATTTCACCTCATTACACTCAGACTGCTATTGAAAGCCAAAAAACCTGATAGAGTTCTTAGCAGTCCTTATTTTTTAGGCATACTCTCGGGCTCATTCTTTATTGCATTTTTGGCTTGGCTATTTAAAATAATGCCAGTAACTGTATTTGGTGTACCTGGAGATACAAGAAAATTTAACTCTCAAATTATTTTAAACATATGTACTTTCATCACTTCTATACTAGTGACTTACACCTTATATAACACTGTAGTAAGCGATCCTGGCTATATCAAGTTTAATGGACTAAAAAACATCTCAAACGCATCAAAACTAGTAGCAGGGTTAGTAGAGTCAAACGATTTTAGCTTACAAAGTTTCTGCTACACTTGCCTAAACGTTAAACCAAGAAGGTCAAAGCACTGTCGCGATTGTAATCGTTGCGTTTCAAGAATGGACCACCACTGCCCATGGACTTATAATTGCGTTGGATCCAAAAATCATAAAATATTCATTTACTTTTTACTCAGCTTGATTTTATGCGGGTCTTTGTTTTTATATTCTGGGTCTCTCTTCCTAGAAAGAACTTTCGTGTTTTATGAGCCCATAGAAGGAAGACCTTGTTATTTGGGCTCCTATCTCTGTGGCTGCTTTCAGCAAGAGCCTTATACCCTCTATATCATGATTTGGATTTTTTTAAATTTGATCTGGTCTTTCATACTACTCATTTCCCAGATTTACCAAATAGCTGTAAATATGACTACAAACGAAAGCATAACTGGGTTTAGAAATTTAAATCGCCTAAATTTTAAAAATACTGGAAATCAGAATAATACCACGTTGCTAAAGAAGAATAAAGATTCCAAAAATATAGATAGCCACAGACTTAGCGTCGATTTCAGCGATTTTGACGATGTATATAGCGAATTCAGCGATACTGAGGCAAATGAACATTTTCGCAACGAGTCAGCGCTAGTTAATAATTCAGATAATAGGGCTGGTATTGTGCCAACACCCGCGCTTGATCGCCCTTCCTCACAAAAGAAATCGACTCGGTCCCAGGGTCCTTTGTCAAGGCTTCTTCCATGCTTATCAAAGCACCCAAGTAAGTCTAGTTTACGAAATGAAAATTATGCATATACCACACTTGAATCGAATATTAGTGATGATTTTGCTGATTACAATGATGACACAAACCCCTACGATAAAGGAATTCGCTTAAACTGCATTGAATTCTGGAAAACCGATTTTTCCGCATATGAGAGCGTTCCAGAATTAACCTTGGACTATACCGATACTATAATATTTGATCAAAGTAGAAGCAATAATGTTTTAGGCTCTTTCAGAAGAGCAATTGATAACTCAAAATCTAGAAAAGCGAACACTTTAAGTGTTGATGACTTACTGTCGAAATCTAAGAAAAATAATAGCATTGAAATGAGAGATATGAGCTAATTGTCACCTATAGCTCACTTTTTCATCAAAACTGTTTTTAAAAAAAGTCACAACCATATATTTTTACTTTTATCCCATAGATTATATCCTTTCGTAGTAACTAAACTTTTTATCTGCATTTTATTCAACGATTTTACTCGTTCCCCCACCTATTTTAATCAGCCTTGTTTTTTTGTTAATATAACCCCCAATTATTCTTTGATGTGTTTGGCAATCAAGCTTTAACTCTTTCATAAATAATATAATATTTTTTTAAATCAAAAATAAGTAATACTCTCGTCTAAATAAATAAGATCGACTATGTAACATTAAACTTTTTAATTGAGTCTCGGAATTGTTTATTTTCATTGAATAGAGTTGGCTAGGTTTGATAGACCAAAAAAAAGTCTATCGCATGGGGGAAGAATATTTAGTTTCATCTTTTAGCCATGAAAATCAAAATTTCCGATATTTAACTACAGGTTACTGGTCTACTCATCGAATAAACTTTAATATTATATACTTATTTAGAATGATTATTACAACATAAGAGAAAAGTGATATTTAAACTAATTCCAATATGTATATTTAAAGGTAAAAAGGTCTGCGTTTTAATGGCGATAAGTATAAAATGCAAAGTATCAAAAGACACTAATTATCTAAAATCCATTTTGATATCATTAAAAGAACGATCACACTGATCTATAGCTTTTATAACCGTCGATGATTTATGTCACGCTTGGATAATAGCCAGCTTTTATACAGATAATTAACTAACAAATGTAATTTTTAATTTATCTTTATAATGTACCAAATAATAAGAGTTAACAATTAGACTGTTTTAATCAAAGTCTATTCTAGTTTCCAAACCAGAGATAAAGATTTTATATTTTCAAGTAGCTAAGCATTTTTTTTATGTTGAATTTTAGAAAGTCACATAAAGGCCTTAAAAAAAGTCATATTTAAGTCACAACATCGAAATCTTTAAAATACAAGCCAAGAATATCGATAACTCAGGATAATGGAGAATCGCCAATCTGCTAATGAAAAGTTTTAAAATTATTTTTTTAAGCGTTTATTGCTTTAAAATTTAATATTTAATACAAAAAGGAAAAAAAAGACTACAAAGGATTCACCCAAATAAATAGTATATTGAAAAAAATAAAGTTAAAGTTTTTTGACCAAGCTATCCATGACATCAGAGGTTTTTTCTGCAACAGTTTCAGCTCCTCCACTCACGGCTTTTCCGGCGACATTTACTTCTCCTTCAGCGACATGTGCAATTCCGTCCTCAGCTTTGCGAGCAGAAGAAACAGCCCCTTTTTCGGCACCCGTGAAAGCTGATTTTACTTTGCCCATCGAGTTGTCCAAAGTATCGCCTAACCCTGTTAGTACGCCTTCACTCTTACCAGCTTCCTTTTTAGCGGCAGAATCAACTTCTTTAGCGGCGTTGGCTACATTTACGCCGGCTTCACCACTTGGCCCTGTCTTTGATGAACCCATAAGCTTTTCACCTTTTTCGATCCAGTCCTTCCTGTGCATTAGCTTTCCTGCCTGGCATTCTATCATTCCAGTGGCGTACTGCATCTTTTGACCGAAAAAGCCTTTGTCCGAACTCATTTTAATTGTATTTTTCACAAGTATGCTCTAATTCAAGTTTTCGTGTTTACTACTCAGTCTTTAATTTTTATTATTTAAAATAGTATAATTAATGTAGTTTGCTAGTAATTGAAGTCACTAATGTACACAGCTGCTTTTATGATTGCTATAAATTCTTGACTACTGATACAATATTACTATATTTAGAGAAATATTTAGTTTAAAAAGTGGAATTTTTCTTTGGAAAAAAAAGTAATTTCGAGATCAAATATTTAAGAGACTAGTAGCTGTATTTATATAAAATGAACTTTTTTTGCTCTTAATCTTCTTGGTGGCGCAATCTATTTTTGATCTTCAGAATAATGCACTTATAGTGTATATTTTCTCCAGATATTAATATCATATATTTGTTTCCTGAAGTGTGGTGTCAAATAGAAATTTTGCATAAAAGCTTTTAGCGAATTAAAATATATGTTAATTTTCACGTGAGGCTTATAACCCATGAAATGGATAGACATGTTTAATATTTGGGGTGCATTATGATGACGAAATGTAAATTGGCTCAATATAGCGTATTTGTTTGTAATTATTATTATTACCTTTGATCCGTTGATACCAACAAATGTAATTGTTCTTTACATTCTTATTAAAAATAAGCGCAAACACTTATAGCTAATACGCTGAGATATAATTCACCAATGCTAAATATTAACTCGGCTTGTATTATTTTTTTATTTTGTAGTATATGTGTATAAGCCGAAACTTTATTCTTGATCTGCATGAATATTTTAGGAATTCTAAACCAATAGAATGCCAATCTAAGTCAACATTTTTTTATCACATAAACATATATTAATCAGTCATTACAAACAATTGTGTTTATACACTGTCGCCGCTTTTTAACCCTTTCAGGGGCGGTAGTCCATTATTGATCTACCAAATATAGTCAACAGCGTTCAATTAAAGTAATTTAATTCCGAATATATAAGATTTATTTGTATATTGCTAAATAACAGCAAATGGTAAATTTCATTATTAATCATAAACGAATCAATATATCCATTTTTTTAAAGAGTGTTGAACGGTAAAGGGTTAACCCTTTATACATTATCATTTCATAAGATATTAGTATAAGAGAACACTTTTTTTTTTATTAGGCAGTTGTTTATAACTCGAAGATTTTAATCTACATAGAATTAACTAAATGTATTGCATAATAATAGCTTAATTCTTATGCTCGAAAAATATTGGATAGAAAAATTTAAATATAAATATAAATCTAAATCTAAATCTAAATATGATATATTTTTAGGGGAATCGGAACATTATTTCATAGAAAATCTATTTGCTTATTTTTATTAGGTATAGGTATTGGTTGTATCACATAACTTATTCGACGATGATTTATTGTAAGATTTAAAAGTAAATTAATTTTGCTTAGTAGGAAAAGCTTGATATGGAATTTTACGCTCCTTGAAATAATCTCCTATATGAATATAAATATAAATACAAATACAAATTATAAGCATTTAAGCCTTTATGTGGCCAATACTCTTAAACATTAATAAAAAATATAATTGGACATGCAAAATAAAGTTTATTTGTTATTGGACGTGATTTAGAGATTAGCCAATACAAGATTATAATTTTCCAATGATTAAAAAGATTCTAATTTGGTTGGATATTTTTGGTAGTTCAAAAAAAGTCAATTGCCTCTGAAAGAGTTAAATCTTTAGCAAAGTATTAAAAAAATTATCATTTCCCGTCCAACAAGCTTTATAAAAAATAATTTTATGATTCGTTTATGATTTATTGAAAAGCTTATTATTTGCTTCTATAATACAATTTACCAATACTTCTTAAGGCCTCGGGAATAGTGAATTTTAATTGAATACAGTTTGCTAATTTGGTAGATCAAAAATAGTCTACCGCCTCTGAAAGGGCTAAAAAATAATAAAAAATCATTTGTTGGTAGATACATGTATAATTTAGACAATTATTATCAACATACTATATGGGCAATTCTTTATGAAGAGGTCATTTTATAGTGTAAAGAGTTTCAGTGTTTAAAATCGCATAAAAAATAAACATCCAATGAGTAGAATAATTTACTTTTTTAGCAAATAAAAATTTTATATTGAAACGAAGAAATGGAAAAATCAAATTGCCTTTTTTGCTCCGCCAATAATACTTACAATAAGTGCTTATACAGACCAATAACATTAAATGCAACAAAGTGCTCTCTTCGTTCAGAATCTCCCATATTGATTTATTAGGATGTCATATGGTTGGATAGCTTTGGTTGTTCAAAAAAATACTACCGCATCTGAAAGGGTTAAACTTAGCATAAATCATAATTGGAAATGAAAAAAGGAAACTATTAGTTATTATATGTACTTTAAATAGTAGCGAATAGAATAAGATATTTATATATTATATATCAATTTTATATTTGGTTGAATAGTTTATGCAGTTCAAAAAAAAGCCACCCGCCCTTGAAAGTGTTATCCCATTCCCGCCCAACACTTTTTGAAAAAATGAGTTTATAGATTCGTTTATGATAAATAATGAAATTTACTATTTGATATTATTCAGCAAAATACCAATGTTTTTTAGGTCCTCGATACTAAACTATTTTCATTGATCACTATTTACAATATTTTGTAGATCAAAAACAGTCTACCGCGCGGGAAAGGGTTAACCCTTTCCCGTCAAACACTCTTTAAAGAAACCAAAATAATGACTCGTTTATGATTTATAAATAATTTTATTATTTGCTGTAATCATAAAACAGGGCAATAACTCCTAAAGTCTCGGGATTTAGGTTTTTTAATAGAACTCGATTGGATACATACATATGGGTCAAAAATAGTCTACCTCCTGGGAAACGGCTAATGAGTTTAACCCTTTCATGTCCAACACTCTTTATAAAAGAAAGTTTATTGATTCGCAATAATTTAAAATATATTATACTATTTGATTTTATTTTTCAGCATACATATATCTTTCAAGTAATTGGAATTAAACTGGTTTTAATGAATTCATTTGGCCATATTTGGAAAAACAAAAACAGTTTACTGCTTGTGAAAGGGTTAAGAATGTTGGGCAGGAAAGGGTTAAAGAGTACATTTGAAAAAATATACAAAAAAGTATCAAAATGTAACATTAACCCTTTCCCGTCCAACACTCTTTAAAAAAATCCAATTTTATGATTCGTTTGCGATTTATAGTTATAACTGTTATTTGTTGATACTCTATAAAATACCAATAATTCTTATGGCCTCGGAATTAAGGTGTTTTAATATAACTCAATTGGCTATATTTCGAGGTCAAAAATAGTCTACCGCCTGCGAAAGGGTTAAAGTACGTAATTCCGAGGCCATAAGAATTATTGGTATTTTATAGAGTATCAACAAATAACAATTATAACTATAAATCACAAACGAATCAATAAATTGATTTTTTCAAAGAGCGATGGGCCAGAAAAGGTTAAATCAATTAACTCTTTTATAATCATATGTTCATTCATGTCATTTAAGGCGAGTTTAATCGATCATAATATCCTATAAACCATACTATAAAATAATAAGATTGATGCTTAAACCAAAGTCCTCTTCGATACTGCATCTATGCAATAACAACTAAATATAAGGTAAAATATTAGAATTAATAGATATTAAATTACCGCTCGCTTTTGGATCTTAGAAAGAAAAGGTGCAATTTATAAAATGGTATAAGAGTGGGAATAGCTATAAACATAAATACTATGTGTATACAGCGGAAATCCAACGTTTGAAAAACAGATGATATATATTTTTACAGTTTTTAGGCTAGATATAAAAATACAAATAATTCACAAAATATACCTTTTAAAAATGAAATTGTTTGAAGATAATTAATGCCAAAACATTTAATTTACCAAGTTTTTAGTTAAAATTTTACTAAATTTACAAAATGAAAGGTTTTGATTGTTTTTTTCTATTTAAATTTGCCCTAAGTAGTCGTAAATAATAGATTTGTTTTAATTGAAAATTTGAATTTCAAGAGTATATCATACTTGAAGCCTAATTTCGTTTATTGAAAATCTCGTATCGTACTTTTTCTTACTCTAGATAATGAGTATCATCTTTATCAAAATAGAGCTACGCTAACTTTAAATTATCGCTTTTCGGTTCAACACTGTTGTAAAATGAATTTACTGAATCGTTTATGATTTAAAAGCAGATATATAATATGTCGCCATTTTATAACATACCAACAAGTGATTGAATTTCGGTATAATATTAACATTAATGAACGCAGCTATTTATTTTAGGTAGATCAAAAATAGCCTGCTGTCTGGAGAATGTTAAAACCAATAATTATATATTTATTTTTGCTTAGGGCTAAATCGCTTTTATGTGCGAATCTTTATGAAGGAGCCATTTTATAGTGATAAGTGTTAAAGTGAGTAAATACGAAAAAAATAATATAGCCAATGAGTATAATAATTTCTTTTTTTAGCAAATAAAACTTCAGAATTAAATGAATAAATTTCAAAATTGAAATGCATTACCAATCGCACCAATAGTTATTACACTAAATGATATCCAAGCCAATAAAAATAAAATTCTATCTCTTCGTTCAGAGTCCCCTATACGCCTTGGCTTCATCAAATCGTAGCAATAGATGATTCAAATAACCCATGATTTATTCATATAGAAAAATTAGCCAATAAAATACATTAAAAAATACTAGTTAATCACAATTAAATAAATCTTATTGGATGAAAAGAATAATCAATTGAACAAAGCCAATTATTCATAAGTAGTATCGATAGTGATTAGTAGAAAGCAAAATATAAAAGTTTTTCTTAATTATCATCAGAGAAATTAAGATTCTATAAAATATTTCATACGAATCTGTCTTTTTATTAAACTTATCAGCTTTGAGGTAAATAATTAAAATATCTAAGTATCTATAAATAAATAAAATATTTCATATAATAATAAATCCTCTTCTGATTCAATAGGTCTTTAAAATTCAATAATACACTTGATACCCCTTGAACACAATTACAAAGATGTCAAAGGGAGAACGCAAAGCAGAATACTTCAACCGCCTCGAAGGCTACTTGGAAACCTACAGTTCCATCTTCATCGTCGATGTCGATAACGTCAGTTCCAACCAAATGCACCAAATCCGTAAAGCTATCCGCTCATGCGGTGATGTCTTAATGGGTAAAAACACCATGGTTCGCCGTGCTTTGAGAATTTTGGCTCCAAAGAACCCAAATTTCGAAAAGATCTTGCCTTTGGTCAAAGGAAACGTTGGTTTCGTTTTCACCAACGCTGATCTATTGACTGTCCGTGATATCATTCTTGATAACAGAGTTCGTGCCCCAGCTCGTGCAGGTGCTATTGCCCCAGTTGACGTATTCGTCCCACCTGGTAACACTGGTATGGAACCTGGACAAACCTCTTTCTTCCAAGCCTTGAGCATTCCTACCAAGATTTCTCGTGGTACCATCGAAATTACCAGTGAAGTGCATCTTGTCAAAGCCTCCGAAAAGGTCGGTGCTTCCGAAGCTGCTTTGCTTAACAAACTTAACATCTCTCCATTCACATATGGTATGACTGTTAGAGAAGTTTACCAAAACGGTTCCGTATTCCACCCATCAGTTCTTGATATTACAGATGCTGATCTTATCAAATGCTTGTCCGAAAGTATTGCCGAAATTGCTAGTCTTTCATTGGCCATCAGCTTCCCAACCGTCGCTGCTGTTCCTCACTTGCTCATCAACGGTTTCAAAGACTTGTTGAGCATCTCAGTTGCCACTGATTACACTTTCAAGGCCTCCGAAGCTGTAAGTTATCAATATTTACTATTTTCTATTAACTTTATGAATGATGCTTATGAACAATCTATGAAATTTCTTGATTACAAAACTACCAACACAACAAATAACCCTGACTAATTTCTTTTATTAAATCCAATTTAATTAAATTTTGATTACGACTAACGTATTTTTGTTATTATTTTAGATCAAGGAACTCTTGGATAACCCAGAAGCTATGGCTGCCGCTATGGCCGCTGCCTCTTCATCAGCTGCTACTTCATCTGCCCCAGCTGCTGGTGCTGCCGCTGCTGCTAAAGAAGAATCTGAAGCCGAAGAATCTGACGATGATATGGGCTTTGGTCTCTTTGATTAAAGGTTTTAATTAGTTTGTAATTATTCATTAATAAACTTTTTTAGTAATTTGATGCTTATTTAATTATGCCATATTTTGTTTAAACCCTATTGTTTAAAATCTCTCTTCCCCAAAAAAAAAAAACTCTCTTTAAGCATAACTCTCCCTCTTCTCTAAGCTTTTTTTTTAGATTTATCCAATAAAAAAGCTTTAAATTTTAAGAGTATTAACGAGAAATTGAACATAAAAATCACTTCGGTTAACTTGTCGAAGCTTTTTATAACTAACAACTCATAGACTATCCCGTGGGGTGAAAGCGTGGACGTTTATAAAATAATACAGTTGATTGGGAAAACTCTCTCTCTTCCCTAAGCTTTTTTTCTGGAATTAGCCAATAAAAACGCTTGAAATTTTTAAGAGTATTAAGAGTAATCGAAGTCAAAAATAGTTCGACGATTCAGAAAAGTAAGTGTCTAATACTACTTAAACACATAACTATATACAATATTTATATACTTAAACCAAACCAAACCCACCCTCTACTCCCGAAGGAATTGCATTAAGATTGCGATAATTGAAAGATCGCTTTTCACAAAGTTAACTTTTCTCTTACGCAGTCAAAGATAATCAATTCTGTAAAGAGTAGGCCTTTCAATTTCTAACATCAGGGCATATAAGGAGTATCGCCCTTATCTGAAATAGGCAGCTGAGCGAAGTAGGATAAGTAAGTCTTGAGCTATCTTGCATACGT
>LSSN01001865.1:0-22659 GCA_001970855.1 Smittium culicis
TTCAAAATTAATTACACAAAATCTAAAACCAACTTATCTATAGGCTAATCCAGATTAAGTCTGAGGGCAAGCGAATCAGAACATGAAGATTAATGTTTGAGCATAAGTACTAATAAATACAAAATAGTAGAGCTAAAAATAATTTAGAATCAAATCAGGTCACTTTTTATTTTAGAGATGGAAAACAAGTATTAAAAAATGTCAAAATTTGTCTACAGTCTTGCGAGTAAAGTACATTCCATTGTAAGCAAGCAAGCGGTTGTAGTCTTCAGTTACTAAGTATATGGGAGTCTGCACGCCCATCTCCACAGAAAGCGGTGCATTGGGGCCGCCCATATCAGTCTTCACCCAACCTGGGTGACATGATACGAATAGCAGACCGCGAGGATCGCTTGCATAATCGCGCGCAAGAATCCTGGCATACATGGTCACGCCTGTTTTCGAAGTCGAGTAATGGTTTGCGCAGTAGCCGCTGGTATCATCGCCAGAACATTTAATTTTGACGAAATCGTCCATTAAATTGTCGAGTCCTTGCACTTGCAAATCGGACGCACTGAACTTTTCCTGTACTTCCGGCGAGTGGTTGCTGAGCTCGCCCATCATGCTCGATACGAATACTATGCGACTCTTCTCGTTCATTAGGTCAAGTAGTTGTTCAGTGACACGTTTTGTGCCGTAATAATTAGTAGCAATTGTTTCTTTGACGCCTTTGTTTCCTTCGACCGTATTATCAGAAACTCCAGCATTGTTGACTAGCACATCAATGCAGCGCTCGCCATGCTCTTTAAGCAAATCTTGACGAAATTTACCGATACTATCTACGTCATTGATATCAAGTTGGTGGTATTTTGCTGTGACTCCAGCAGCTCTCTTAGCTTCTGAGTCTTTCATGACTTTAGCGATAGCACTTTCGCCAGCTGACTCGCTTCTACTAGTCAAATAAACTAGTGTTGGTTCGGTAATACGCATCAGCAGCTGTTTCACTAGCTCATACCCAATTCCTTTATTTGCTCCTGTTACTACAATTAACTTCATCTGAATCCTAATTATTCTTAGTTATTTTCGTATGGCAAAGTTAGTTAATTTACTAGAGCAGATCGATACCCGTATTGCTCTTATTTCTTTTATAGTTTGAAATAAAGAGGAAGTATTGTTTATTGCATAAAATAAACAGTATATGTACAAATAATAATAAATGTGATTTACCCCTTGTTTTAATATTGAAGCATATGGTTTTATTTACTTTTTCTCATGCTATAAAAATCATCTATTTGTCTATATAAGTTTATCCATTTTATTTTCACAGTCGAAAGTTTTCTACCCCACTCATTCGATTTTCTAATTATTTTGGCCTTATTCGCTGCCAGTTACTCTAAATTATACTTTGAATCTACCAATACAAATAATATAAAAAAAATTCAGTTCGTTTATGTAAAATGCACAAGACTTGGAAAAATAACCATTTTTGATATAATTGAAATTATATTGGGGTTATAAAAAGTTTTACCACTTTTTTGTTCACATAGATTTAAAGTATGCCATATGATGTTATGTTATCTCGTAATTCTAATGCGTCTCAGGTTGATTAGTCGAAATAAGTATGCCAGCTAAGAAAGTGCGATCATTCTATCAGTATTCCTAATACCCATATACAATTCGCTAATCTTGATCACTTCTGGTATAGCAAATCTATAGTTTCTCAAAGTTGAGATAAATCGATTATGGCGAATACTTTTTTGTATGAAACTTCAATAAAGAGAAAAAAAATAAGTAAACAGGAGTCTATAACTATTTCTGTCTGCTATAACCCAAAAATATTATCTTGAAAATAAACTTTTTATTTATAATTCACCATTACAAACCAAACCAGTAGACTCGCTCTCTATATATCGACGGCTTGACTCAATCTCATATACAACAGATTGTATTATTAAAAGTTAAAAATTGAATCTAAATAATAATATTGGGCAATTACTAGTCTAATAAATTAGTATATAAAAGTTCATCTATTTAATTCTGTAATTATAAAGGCAAATTCAAATATGGCCGATCTTTTTCAGTAATTATTGTACATGCAACAAAAATGCTCTATTCATATAAAAAAAAATAAATATTTAGCACCATTTTACATTGTAGCGCCAAAAATAATCCAATATTTTATAGTGCTTACTGCAGGGAAGTAAACCCACACTCACTGCAAATATATTCTTATGAAAAATAACTGATATTAAGAAACTATTAAGCTCTACCGAATTTAGTTTTTCTTATACCAAATAGCTATACAATAAAAACTGTTCTTTACATATCTGTCATATTTGAAATTTTATTTACTTTTTTATCTTTTAATGTTAATTTTATGGCACAAAAGATTACACAGTGCACGTAAATTTTTTATACATATTTCCGAAAGCTTACATATAAATCACAAAGGTTACAAGAATAATATATGCAGGGGAGAATAAAAGAAAAAAAAGGTTTAATATTATTATTACTATTAATTTTTGATAGTGATGAAGGTAAATTGTGGTTATGATAACAGTGTAATACATATATATGAAATATTTATGTGAAGATCGGAGCAAAATATTCTTAAAGTTATTTTTTTTGGAGCTGTGAACAAGTTAATTTTATTTGCTGTGTCAGATAGCTTGTAATAGTAGCATTCTCTAATGGGATTAATTAGTAAAAGTAAAGTTCGGAAGCAGGTCAAGTTCATCACCTTTTAAGGATATCCAATATAAACATATATTTTTTTTGATAAAGAAAATTTTATTCCCAGGTTCAATATATATATTTTAAAGGTACATGCTAGAGTTCAAGTTGTTGCTATTTAAACAGTAGGTTGCAGAATTTGCTTGGTTTTGTGGATAGCTGATTTTTTGATTATTTGAGTTTAGTATAAAGTTGTTATTTATACTTTCAGTGTTATTAGCCTGGAAAGAAGTACTGTTTTCCAACGATGATAGGTTCTTTGGCTTGGTAAAAAATTTATTTTCACCTAGCTCTCCATACCATTGATTTTCGTTTGTAGTTATTTGCGACAATGGGTAGCTCGGGTTTTGTGTTTGGTAAAGATAGTTGCTAGTATACGAGTTCAGGTTCAGGTTGGTTGGATTATCATTGGATATACTTTTCCTCAAATTGTTTTTTATATTTTGAGTGCGATACATGCTTAGGTATCCAGATGAACTGTTTAGAGGCTTGAATGTATCATAGCTATAATCTTTTCCTAAAGAATTATTCAGATATTTCTTTTGAAAGAAGTTGGAATGGTTATAGCTTGGCTTTGAATATTCAAAAGGAAGCTCTGTAGAAAGCCCTAAACCACTTGGAACTTGATAATTGGATACCTTATTAATTTCTGGGTTGTTGATATTTCTAGTCATACTAAAGTTACCAGTATCATAACTAATCCTGTTTTCAGTCAATCTGATTCCAGAGTTGTTAGAATAGCTACTAGAAACCGAACCACGTTGGAATGTGCTATCATCTTGATATGATCTGTAGTCACTAGCTTTTAGGCCATAATCAAATATGTTGTTGTTTTTGAAATCCAAAATTCCAAAGTCATTAAAGTCTCTTTTAGTAACATCAAAGTTAGATTCATTCGATTTAGGGTTAGCAACAATCTTGTTAGTGTTTGATATATATGACTTGGATAAATCTGCATAGTGCAAGTCAGTGCTTGGTTGGTTTACTGAACCCATTCCGGGGATGCTTCCAATACTATTGGTTTTTTTACTATCAAATGAGCTAAATTCATAAGGACCAACTAGGCTAGATTCAGAAACATTGTTGCTTGGGTAAAAATAGCTATCCTTGATATTTCTATATTGGGATTGTGTGGTGTTGCATTTAGGAAGAATGGGCTGGCCTTTAGCTTTACTTAATTGCATTAAGGATAGTGGATCAGGGTCGCTTGAGAGATGACGCAAAGAGTTATAGTAATAAGGTCTCAAAGGATATGTGCTTAAACCTCTAGAGCTTGAATATCCTGACTGGTTTAAAAATGCAGAGTGGCGGTTTTTGTGAAGTTTCAAGTGTCTTCGAAGATTGCTCAATACTGAAAAGCGCTTTTTGCATTCAGGAAATGTGCACTCATGCGGCTTCTCACCAGTATGAGTGTATGTATGAATCGTAAGAGATGATGGTCTTGTAAAAGACTTAGTGCAATATTTACAATTGTATCTCTGAACTACTTTTTCACTTGCACATTTCTGAGAAGAGTTTTCTGTTTTCACAGTTAATTCTTCAAAATCTTCGCTAGACTCAGTTTTTTGCTTAGATGACGGAGATTGAGACATGAAGCTTACATCGTGTTCATTATTTCTGTTACGCTTTTTTGACTCGACCTGAGACTCTATCGCATTATCTCGGAGAGATTCAGGCGAAATGGTTGGTGGGAGAGATAATAGCTTTTCTTGTATTATGTGAAGTAAATCATTTGTGCTAGGGTTGCTGATTATATTTTTATTGCTTGGCTTGTAAGTCGAAAAATCCTCTGGTTCGCTTTTACAGTCTTGTAAAAAATTGATAATGGAATCAGGAGATAGATTTAGCAGGTCCATATCTGACAAACTATTGTCAAACTTGTTCATTTCAAATATATCAGGGATGTATATTATACTTTGGAAATAATTCTTTATATTCTTAAGCGGCAAATTTTTTGTTTAATAGGCCACTGAAAATAATAAAAATGCGATTCAATTAATTTGGCGACAGATAATGCTGATAAATCTTTATTTATCTAGAAAAAGAAAATTAATAATATTAGGGAAAAAAAAAGTTAAAGTTTAGGTATCAATATATATATATAATTATAAAATTTATGATTACACTATCCAAATAAACGCATGAACATGAAAAAAAATTTTACAAAAAAGGTAAACAAAAAAAAATAGATACCTTTTTATGAAATAATTCGGTCGATGAAGCTATGAAAAACAAGTAACAGAGCCGTTAGAAACGATAAATAAGATATTCGGAAATGTAAGTGCGTGAAGTAGCAAAGGATTTTTTTAGTTAAAACTAATAATGTTTTTTATATAAAACTCTGGAAAATATCAGCTAATTTTTATAGGGAGTTGAAGAGGATATTTAACCAAAGGGAAATGCCGATGCAAAAATATAGTTATAGCTATATGAGAGTATGTAATCTTTCAAATAATAAAGATTAGTGAGAGTAAATAAGGTATTTTGTAATTGAATATAAATGCTTGAATCCAATTAAGGATCCGCCGAATCTTTTATATTTATGTAAATAAGGCAGCGTGTTCGAAATTAAGAGTTAAGGGTTTAGCTACATAGCGATTACTATTAGAAATCAAGAAAAAATTATAGCGCAGAGTATTTTGTGTGCGAATAAAGTCAGCACGATAAAAAACATTGACCTTAACAGCAATTAAGTAATTCCACTTTTCAGCTATCTTATTCGGGGCAACTTGTTAAAGGGAGGGAAAAAATTTAGCAGCATAGAAGTAGAGAGACTGCTGTTACGAAATTAAGTGAAGTTGAATTATATAATTAATACATTTTATATCTGCGAATATTTTATAAGTTCAGAATAGAATGCATAGCTATTCGCCCGAAATATGCGAGCTATGGCTAAATGAACGAAGTTTATATATAGCGAGAAATTCGAGCTTTTCAAAAAAGAATTTAGGCGCAATTTTAAAGTAACAAAACTATTGCTGCCTAAAATTTGTATATGTGCCGTTGGCTTAATAAGCGAATAGTTAAGTAATATTAATAATATTGGCCAATTATGTTGCGCAATATCGAGTACACTTTATTTTATCTAGTTCTATTAATAGAAAACTGTTGTGTTGAGCTAATTGGGCAAATCAAGTTACCAAAATTACACTACGTAATAAATTAGTAAATTATATATTGGGGGATTCTTACTTTAGTTGATGAATTTTCAAGTCGCCCTTACCTTTAAAACGGTCTGGCTAATTTCAAACTCAAAGATTTCAGGCTATTATGCTTAATGTATTTTTGTTATACTCTCTGGTATAAAATGTAAATTTGATTTGTCTTTCCTTCAGTATCAAATGCTTGTTATATCGTTTTTTGGTTTATGATATATGGGATTTTAATAAAAAAAGCGTAGTTTTAGACAGTATTTTTATGAGACTTTGAATTTATCATTTTTTTCTTTCATTTTTAGACAGTTTGTCTATTTTTATAAAAATTCGACAGCTCCCATCAAATTCGCATGTTAAAAATATTTTCTCTCTATTGTAGCTTTCGCAGATTATATATTAGCCACAAACAAACATTATATTTAGTATTAATTTAAAATATTATAAAAATGAATAAATACATATCACAGCTTATAAATTCTAATATCATTAAAAAGGAATTTATTATTTGTAAGTAAAGCTGGTATACCCAAAAAGCTCTATATACTAATCCTCATTTAAACTTACTTGATCTATTTGTGTTTAAAAATATACCGCCATAATATCAGTTATGCAAAGTCTCATGGCTTAAGTGTTTGTTTTTAATTTTATTCGTATTATTCTATTGTTATTCACCACTGCTCTAGAATTTAAGAATACTTCCATCTTACTAATAAGCTATCTAGGGGCGTATCCTTGGCTTTGTTTTGGATTTATGCAAAAAAAATTTTATCTATATTTTACCATAAAAGAAAATATAATTTCATGTTTGTGTGTTGTACTGCATATATTTTAAATCCGTGTTTGTGGAGGCGCATTAATTTTACATTTGTACTTATAAAAAGTTATAAACGAACATACATCACTATTTTAGTAAAGAATTTAGAATACAAATACCTTTTTATAAAAATAATCCCGATTAAAATTAAATAAAATTACATTACAAATTTGCAACCTACTAAAAAAAAATTATTTTTTCATTTTACCTTGTAACGTAATCCTCTTCAAATTCTTTTAGTTAGAGTACATATTTTTACTAACTACTATATTAATATAAGATTGTTTTAAAAAATCTTATGTTAACGAGTATCTTTTTTATTACGTTGTCTGCTAAAAACTAAAAAAAAAAGTGTATAAAAGTAAAATATTGAATTCAAATATGTTCCGCGTCATGGTAAATGATCGGAAATGCAGGCTTCATTTCAGAAACTGAACCTTTTATACTATAAGCCTAATACTTTTAAAGTTTTTGATTAAAAAAAGCTCCAATAGGAATTAATTTAATATACCAACGAGGTCAATAAGTAACTAGTATTAATCATAGTTATCAAATTAAAATATCATAAAAAATCTACATTTTTACGAGACTTTCAATTTTGAATTTGTTTTTGCAGCTAAAAATTTTAAGTTCGAAAATCCACTTTATTCTAGAAACATTCAAAGCTCCATTTATACAACGCTGCTCGATTGTTTTTGATTACTGGCCAGTAATATTTGCATGAACTATTTAGCAATTTTTTATCAGCCTAATAATTTTCTGATTTGAACTATATGCTAGTATTTCGGAAGTTTCAAGCGGAACTAATTGCTTTTTTTAAACTATACCCATTGAAATTAAAAAAAAGGTCTTAATAATTGTCATGAATTATCAATTTACTTAATAGAATTGATACATAATAATGAACTTATAAACCGATGAAAGTAGAGTACAATAAAATTTACCAATTAAATATCAAGGTTATTATAATCCTATGCTTCTAAATAGCCGAAATTCTTAAAACTGAAATTTTCAGCTATTTAAAATAATATATGTAAATGAAAAATAAATGGGCTATACTTATTATTGAATAGGAAAGCTTTATTCTGATTTAGGAATTTAAAGGGTTTAACTCTTTGATCTTTACTATAGCGTTTCTTAATACATCCATAATTATTATTTTTTATATTGTGGAAACTTTTTTGAGGATAATTTCTATTTTTAACTTTTCTCTTCCTTTTTCAAACTCTTTTTAACTTTGAATCCACAATAAAATCATCAAATATTCCCTGATCATATCTATAAAGTTTACATATAACAGTTAATTTCGGATTCGAAATATAGCAGTATAGTTAATAAAGTAGAAAATATCACGTATAGGCTATAATATATTATGCAAAGGTCGTTTTTATATTAAATTATAGCATTTTTTCAGGAATAAATCCATCAAAATAAGTATTTTTAGCACTTCTCTATTCAGTGGGCTAGATTACTTGCTTTATATATTATTTATTAATTCAATATAGTCTAGAATTTTTTTTAATATTTTCCTTATATTTTATTTATATTTATATATTTAACTTTGGTGCTATTTTCATAGGAAATAGCGCCTATAAATATTGAAAGTATTCCCACTATAGAAAGATGTCTTTTTTTTAAGCAAGAATTTTTTTATAAAATCTTTTTTGATTATTTAAAATTCACAACAATACAAAAAATAAAATAAAAGTCAATCAAAAGCAAAGGATAGTATGGATAACTCCAAGTAGTGCGATATTTAAAGTCGCATTTTTATATTCCATATATGCTCTAAATTTTATGTAATGAGGATTTCAAAAGTTTATTATATTTGAAATGGGTATACTGCATGGTACATTTATAATAAGATAAATTTTTCTCTGAATATTTTCGAAATGACATTTTAAAATGTTCTACTTTTCTTAGCATTATTCTTTAATAGTCGATTTATAAAGATATAGGAATTGCATGTTTATTATTTGATTATATCGACGGAATCATATTATCATAAAGAACAAATCGAAAATTTTTACGTGATACTCAATTCATATCAAGATATAATAAAATAATCTTTAATGGATTCGATATTATTTAAATCAGAGGTAATTAAATTATATAAACGAAGATCTATATTTAATTATAAGTATTTGTAGGTAACTAGTAATTTTTATTTATACTAATACTTTAATTTTATCTTTTTTCCCTTGCTAATTAAACTAAAACTCATTTATTAATACTTTGGCGTCCAATTATCTATAAAAATAAAATCAAATTTATGATTCGTTAATGATTTATAAGCAAGATTATTAATTGATCTATTTTACAAAAAACGAAAAATTATATGTCAGAATTAAATTATTATTATTGAACACTATTGGCTTTGTTTGGTAGATCTTAAATAGTCGCCCTCCTGTGAATGGCTTATTAAACATCTGAACATTGTAACTTTTAAAAACAAAAAATATCAATTTTTCAAAATTAGTAATTTTTATTAATCATAAACTCGTAAATTTTTTTTAATCTGGGCAGATATCTTGATTATTTATGAATTTCCATTCTTTCTATATATTTATAACTTTCAATTAAAAATAATTTTGAGAATTTTAGCCATAATCATTAATTAAAAATTTTGTATTATACTTAAAATTTTTGAAAATAGTACATGGCTTTATCACTAATATCAAATGCATTGGATTATGAATAAATTCGTTTTCATCTAATGTTATATTTTTTGATTTTTTATGATCCAAAGCGCTACGTACTTTATTTGATCGAGTTAAATCGAAATTATCATTAACCTAAAAGCTTCGATATTTAGGTAATTATATTACATGAGGCCACTTTTATGAACAGAGAGTTACATTGTATATAGACCATCAAAAATTAACCCTTTCCCGTCCAACACTCTTTAAAAAATCAAAAATAATATTCGGTAATGGCTTATAATTAAATTTTCTATTGATGTTATTCAAAGGTAATCCAATACTATTTATTATAGCTTAATTAAATTATTAAAAACAAATTCAGTTTGTTAGATATGGTAGATAAAAAAAAAATTTCTCTTAGTAAATTATATTTTCAAAATGGAGTGCGTAAATAGAAAAAAAGAACTTTCAATGTGCACAACTATAACTAGCTTTAAATTATCCAACTCAATCATATTAAACAGCAGCAAACTTCTTTTCCTACTCAGAATCTCATGTTCATTTACTAAATATTACAACCACAAAAACCTATTGGGCATTATAGTAAAATATATATTACATAATACAGTATAGTTTTATACCTGATATTGAAAACACATAAATGATTTTAAAATTATAGACCATATCGATTGTTAAATATTTTTTTATTTCAAAATAAGGTTTTTTTAATCGGACAGTACCGAGCGACGGAGCAATTGAAAGGATAGATATTAATGAAGTATATGTTTTATTTTGATTATTTTCTAGGCATAATAAAAATCGTAATATATTTACCCAATAATATTTTTTTTCAATTTATAATAGCAAAAACGATTTATTAATCTATATTAGCAATAAACAATTCATAAGTGATATAAAATTAAAATAGTAAATTATAAACTTATTTTCATTTCAGTAAATATTATTATCAACTTATGTATATTGGATCAATAATGTCAATCATAATATTGTTAACTCTTATCACAGTATCTATAATGTAATAACTTCTTACGAGCGACAATGATCTTTATATTAAACTTTTAATTATTTATCAGCTTAATGTTTAAACCTTTCATGTCCAACTCTCTTAAAAAAATCGAATCTATTGATTCGTTTATGATTTATAAGTAAATTTATTATTTGCTGTTTTTATAATTTAGATTAATGATTATATGATTCCCGGAATTAAATTAAATTAATTAACCCTTTCACGGGCGGTAGCCTATTTTTGGTCTACAAAATATAGCCAACTATGACCAGTTAAAATTCATTAATTCCGAGGCAGTAAGAATATTTGGTTTATAGTATTTTAACAACAAATAATAAATTTGCTTATAAATCATAAACGAATCAATAGATTCGATTTTTTTAAGAGTATTTGACGGGAAAGGATTAAGCACAGTTGGTTATATTTAGCAGACCAAAACCAATATTCACCAAGGAAAAGTTTATTTTTTGAATTCCGTTAGAAAGTGACATCGAATAAATATCCGACATAACCAAAGGATTCATTAAATTCGAATCATCAAATAAAGCTTTTAATAAAAAGAGTATCTTTTCTCAAAATATTCTCATAAAAAATCATGCAAACGTCGAAAGAAAACTAGCTCTCTAGCTGATTAGGGAATCCATACCTATTTATAGTCTAAAATCTTTTTTTTTTTTTTTTTTTGAAAATTTGATTATCTATCTAAACAATATTGCATGAAAAGATAAGATTTTATTTTTGTGTACATATTATGGTCTCTAGAAGCTTTCATTGTTATAAATACATGGATTTGGATTTCCGGTATCTAATTAGATTACATAAGATGTTATTTTTAGAAGAATAACTTAATCAATTAAAATTTTCCTTCCCTTGATCTTTATGTTTAATTGTAAATCCTATTATAAATTAATTTTGAGTTTATTATTTAATAAGGTTAATAAATACAACTAATTTAGACTTTCAAATAATATTTATAAGAAAATTTTTTTTCCGCTTCTAGATAGAATATCTCATAAACGTATAAGATACCGCTCTTCCTACTATATTTTCCAACTATCTAATTGATAATTGAGATGAATTTTTTTAGTTTTAGGTTCAGTTTTAGATTTTTTAGGAGTTAAAAGTCACTATTTTATTTGTCATCGTATTTTCACATATTTGTTCCTAATAGTAAATATTCAGCAAAATATGATATTCTATTTAAACCTAACATTTAATAGGACTTAATTGGGCGTAATTTAAAATATTCAATAATACTTAAATTTAGTTTTAGCCTTAAAAAAGTCTTTATAAATTTTTTTTAAAACCTAGGATATTAAATTGTCATTTTAGCTGTTTTTTTTATTTGTTTACGATAATTTTTATCCATTCAGGTATTGCTCACTTTCCTATCTTTTCTCAGTATAAGCTTTTAAATTTTTAACAATTTATACTACAATAAACCTTTCTATTGAACTCCTGGAATTCCCGATGTATCATGACATTAGTTTTTTAAATGAAATTATTGAGATATACACTAAGCTTGATGCGCTGAATTTGATTTTCGATGTAAATTATACTCTCTTTCTGCTTCCACTAGCTCATTAGTGTTATTAAAAAAGAGATGATCTAATAAATAACCATAACAATCAAATATGTTTTTATTAAGAGCATAAAATTTTAATACTTTTTCTGTTTATTTTTGCATTCAACATGTATTTCAATAAAAAGTGAAACATTTCAAATATACAGAGAGTTGTTTGGGTCGAATATTGTATTCTGGAATGAATTTGTATCGATTATATAATGACATTTAAATTTTTACCAAATTTTTTATTCTATTTTTAAAATATCAATACTCGAGCAACCTAAGATATGTATTTTTTCTTGAATTAAATTTTCTAGAATGAAAATCAAAGTAGTAATAAATTTATAAACTTCTGTTGCAATTTATATCTGAAATTGTTTCATGGAGCAGTATTTTTAGAATTGTTTTATTCCTACTCATTATGTATATATTTATTTTTTATCTCTATCGAATTAATTATACGTAATAGAAAATAATTATATCTTACTCACATTACCAAATAAAAATTTTGTAAAGATTTTTATGCTCCTTAAAAGATTTTTACATATATTACTTAAAAATATAATTGCTTGCTACGATCATAATTATAAAATTTTTCGGTTTGTAATTATCGTGAATTTTTTTAATAAAAATTTAACTAATTCACCATTATTTTTAAAAATGGAAATAAAGTTGTAATAAGCAGTTTTCTTATATATAAATATAAGAATTTTTTCAATTTTTATTGATTATAATAGTAAAGAATTAAGAAATTTTCACCAAAAGGGTATTTTTGGTTATTTATGAAATATGAAAAAAAAATAGTAGATAGCATTTTATAGATTACCATTCTATTAATTTTTAATTTTTTTTTATTAGCTCACTTTTAAAGATTTGAGTGTACATGCATTTAGTTTGTTTATTTGATAAGAATTTTATTTAAAATAATACTAAACTCTTATCAAAATTTTCTAAATCATTTTTATTATTATACTATTGACTCTGTAATTATTTTTCAATTACAATAATTCATTCAGACTTAATCTGATATAACATCTAATTTATCAATGGAAGTTTTTCTTGCGGGAAAAAAAAACTAACTATTTAAATTATAATAATTTTAAATTAATATTCGAATTAAATAAGAAACAAATATTCATCGAATCATATTGAAATTTCTTTAGATTAAATCCAATTAATTATTTCTTTTTGTGATTTCAAACGTTAACTTGTTAGCTTAGCGTCTAAAAAAAAACATTTTCTGATATGCTTATTTTTTTCATTATAAGATTCATAGTGCTACAATGCCAGTGAAATTTATTCATTAATTTTGGAACATTAATATTTATAATTCATTCCTGTATCATTTCATATGTAATACGCCTCTTCGTTTTTTTTATTGGGTAAAATTATATTTTAAATATCATCCTAATTAAAAATTACTCATTTTTCATCTATTGAAATTTTTTTTTGATCTTTCAGGTTTTCACACATTAAAAACTCAAATTAAGTTAGGTTTTGAATATTTTAAGAAAAAATATCCAGTTATTATATCTTTCATTCATGGGAGTAAAGCTATCGAAGATTTTAAAAAAAATTATAAAAATCTCAAATATTTGGTTGATAACCGATACAATTTTCTTGGATAAAAAAGATCTGAGCTTTCCTGATATTATCCAATCATTTATAGTCACATTTTTGGTTTTCTTTATTACTTTCTATGATTAATAGAATTAATAATCAAATAATTTTTTCAATAGTCTTACAAATAGCTTTACTACGAATTTCTTCGACGTAAGTTTTTTCAAAATATTAGTTTCTCAGTTTTAATGTCTTATTGAGGCTAGAAAGTTTTAGTAAATGTACTTCACTCGCCCTGATCCCAGGTTACTTCATATCAGAATATTTTGTTTCTATTTAGTTTTATTTATACTTTTATAAATTATTTTTGAGACTATTTAAATTTTTTTAGACATACAAGTTAACCACAATAGATGATAAGTTTGATTTATTAGCTTTTATTTTATGCTGTTATTACATTTCTTTAATTATAACCTGCTCATCTATTTTCCCCTTACTATACTTACAGTACAAATTTGATGGTAAATTTTATAATTTAGCTGTCAGAATTATTTTAATTCTGAATCAGCTTCAGAATTCGCTCAAAAATAATGTTTACCTAATACGATCTTTATTTTTAGAACTTTTTAGTATTTTAGTTCAAGTTTAGCATTTTTCTATGTTATAAACTTGATAAAATTCTAAAGATGTCTAATAATTTAAAGGATTGCTGCTATTGCTACGGCATAATAAACTGTATTCAAATTCTTATCAAAGATCAGATAATTGTTCTTTGCATATTTATGTATTTTCGGACCAATAAAATTTATTATTACTTTCACTCTTTAGCCCTTTAACTTTTTAAAAATTTTTTCTATGTTATATTCATTTTATTTATTTTAGATCATGTTCTGCTGGTTTATTAGATGTAAAATAGATATGAATTACTATTTTTTTTCTTATTTAAATTACATCGAACTGTTTTTTTAGAAAAAAAAAATATGATATCTGAGCTCTCTATTATTTATATATGTGATTTTTTTTACTATTTTCTTGATATTTTTCATTTTTATACAGGCTCTACTTTCCCTAATAATTTCAATTTATTTGAAATTTCGATATCAATATCTGAATTTGAGATTTAAAAATTTAATTTATAATATCAAGTCAACCAAAGCATTATATCTATTTCTGTTTCATGTTATTTTTAGAAAGGCTTTAATGGGTTAAATTTTCATTTTCATAAATAATATTAAGATTTTTTACCCATAATAGACAAGCATCTGGAAAGTGATAAACATGTCAATATAATTTATTTCCTCTGATCTGAATGAGTGAGATCCCATATTATTATAATAAATTTGAATATTTACCCACGAAAATTATACCAAATATTATTTTGTTTTAATTTTATATATAAATGATATACAATATAAAGTTCTCTTAAGACAAAATACTAAAAACTTCGCTCTTTATTAATCCTATTAGAAGAAATATCTTGAACTTATAAACCTAGTGTTTAAATTTATTCGTGCTGAATGTAGTGTAATTTTCCTACTAGAAAATTGGTTTTTTTGTTGCTGTATTTAAAAGTTATTGAAAAAATTTTCTGCCACTCACTTTTGATTGTTTATGCACTAGCATTTTTTGAGACACATTTTATTCTTTTCTATTATATAACCCCCTTAACCGTAATATAAATTTTAATTCATGGTATTTTACAATTCCATAAAACAATTTCTTTTATTTTCTCAAAGATTTTTTTTATATTTTAAGATTAATCGAACCGTTTAGGGTGAAGATAAATCAAAATTTGTATGAATGGGGTCGTCATATTAATTTTTTACCATCTTTTATTGGATAAAATATCCAAATTAAAAAAACCAGTAAAATTCTAATACGTAATAAAATAAGTATCTATAAATATTATATTTATAATAAGAAAAGTGTGTTAATATGATATACCTATCATCTTTAACAAAGTTAAAAGGTTTCCTGTGAATGATACTTGATGTGGCCAGATCATTCATATAAAATTGATTAACCTTCGCCCTAAGAGCTCGATTAATCTAACATTATATTTAGTGAGGTGGTCATATTAAGTTAATACAAAGGCAATACAGCTTCAATCATATTTGGATTAGTAATGTGGTTTAAACTATAGTAAGTATCATATATGGTGAAATTAGAAAAAAATGCGTGTGATATAATGTTTCCAGCTATTATTCCTGAGGTAGCTGCTAGAGTAGCGCCAATCGCACGTGAAATCGGAATCGTGATATTAACAGATTTTTCAATTAGATTAGATAAATTATTAATTTTCCTTATTACTATTTTTACTGAAAAAGGCTTATTTTGATCTCTAATAATTTCTAAATAATCTACTTAAAACTATTAAATAATTTTTGATATAGAGCGTTAGATAGGGTACGTTTGCTACCCTAGAAAAATAAAACTTGTACGCGAAAAATGGGCATAAAATTGGATTTGGGCTTCCGTTTATTTTCAAAGGCGTTCAATCGGCTGCCCATTTATTTTTTCTTTTGACACAATTATTACTAGTTTAAGAGTATTATTGCTGAATGTTTTTCTTGCGTCATCTATGCGATTAAAATCACTTTTATTTAAAAATACACATAGCGCTAGTAACCAAAAGCTTTTTTTTTTTCAGTTTAATTATTTCTAAATCCTTAGTGTCGCCCCAATATATTAATTATTGTACACATGTGATATTTTGATATTAAGGTTGATGAAAGACTATATTCCCGTTTCATCTATTTCTCTAAAGTATTCCTTCATGCAGAGGGAATTTTCCATAGATTTTGAGTCGATTAAAAAATTGAAAATTTCGGATTTATAAGCTCTTTTTGTGTTTGCGCTCGATTTTTTTTTTTTTTTGCATTAAAAATGCGGGCTAAATAATTTAATAAAAAATTTACTTGAATTTCTGTAGTATTATTATTTCTTAGATGTCAATCTAGAAATTATTGTTGATTAGAATGGAGTCTATATGTGCATTTTACTGTAAGCTGGTTTGGAACGATAATTTCATCAGCTATATCTGAGAGACCTTGTTCCTTGAGAATGCACCGTTGACTCTCCATGGCATAAGACGCCAGTTCTTGTTTTTCAACAGCAAAGATTTTCCGCTTTTTTAATCCGGCGCTACTGTTGTTACTTTTGGTAGTAATTCCAGGGCTAATGAAAACTTCTGTAGGTCTGGATGCCATATAGCAGTTTTATAAAGGGGGTTAATCGGTGCTATTTTTATTTTTTTCGTCCAAACTTTCTGAATAACTTGTGATATAAGGTTTATGGAAGACAACCTTAAGGGGTTTCAGATTTCTGAAAGTTGAGGTTCAGTGAGTTCTGTCCTACCGCATTTTGATTCGGAAACCATCTTAATTACTGTTGATATTCTTGTTCTCCATCGATGTAAAAAGCTCCACACTGTGAGTTCCATACAACTTGGATATTTCTAAAAGTTCGGTTAAACGGCTCCGAGAGTCTACAGGATTCATCATCGACGGTATTTAAGTGACTTGGAGGTGTGTATTTGTATCTAAATAGTGCTTAAAAACACTTTCTGATATCTCCTACAGCTGTGGTGAGGTTTTCCGACAAAATTTTTTGAATTTGGCCAATGGGGCAGTGATTTTTGAGTAGACTTATACTGAATTGCCAATAACACTCTTGATTTGAAGAACGTAAATTATTTTCAATATTTCTTTGGCTTTTATGTGCATCGACGTCTCATATGTACTCCATGATCCTGAGTAATATTTGGATCTCAATACTATACTCCATTCCGAGTCGCTCATATCCTTAAAAACTTAAAGCTCTGGTGTTTCTAAGAGGAATGAATAGCCATTCTATGATAGCAGTTGAGTAGGCCAAAAGTATAGATTCTGAATTTTTGACTCTGTCGATATTATCGCCCAAGCTCATGCTTTCATTTTCGATGGACATCTATTCTTCAGTTCTAAGTTTCAGATTAACATGAGATTTCTAGAAAGTAGTACAATAGATATTTCATATCCTTTTCTATAAAAATTGGTAGGCTTTTCTTAGTACTTTTCCAAATATTCATCAATTTTGAAGTTACTATTCTGATATCTCTCAATTTTGTAGAAGGTGCTTTCAGGCTCATTTTTCTAGAGTTTATCGCTATTTTAAGATGCGTTATCGTTTGAAATTTCTTTTTTATCGATTTTTTCATCTTTTATTTGCAACCAAGTTCCATTATTTTGGATAAAAAATAAGCTTTATTCGATTATCCTAAAATCATTAGATGGTTCAGGTATTCAGAAACTCATATTCCTCGTATTCTCGTCCTTGTCAGTATCGAGTATAGAATATTTTTAAATGTGTGGGGGCTCAATGATAATCCAAACTGAAGCACTCTGATCTGGTATTCTTTCAGTTTCCAATAGATGCGGAGGTACTTCTTGCAAGATTGTTGGATTAGAATGTGAATAAATGTATCTTATGTATCCAGCGACGTCAAGTAATTTTTCCTGAAGATCAGTCTGAAAATCGAGGAGAGATATTCTATCTTTAATTTTCGCTATTTTACATAGATATTCAGCTTCCTCAGGTCCATTAATGATCTTAGTCTCCCGTTCTTTTTTGAGATTGTGAAAAGATTGCTGTAATATCCAGAATTTCGTGCCTTTGACTTCAAAATCGCTATCTTCGATAATAATAACGTAACTTCTTCTGTAAGGACTGCTCGCGCGGCAGCTTCCATTTTCATATCTAACAGTATCGGTTGGAGTGTCAGTGGTGGTGGAGCTTTCAATATTCTCTTTCGGGGTCTCTGCAGATTCCTCATCGACCATTTAAAGCCTTTTTGTAGTACAGGGCTTCGATGTATTTCCCTCTTTATATGGGCGACTTTCCTCTACAAAAATACTTGATAGGTTCGACGAGGAATCATTGCTATATGACTCAATTTTTTTGAAGGTAATTTGAAGCCCTTTACGAAGATTTTGATATCTCACTTTCTTTCAGTAATTCGGTTTCATGCCGGCCTGAATATCGCGAGTCGTCCCCTTACCTGGAAGCCTTTTGTGGGAAATATCGGGATAATCTTCCTCTTCCCGTGCATCTTGTGCAAAAATTTGACTCTGTTGGATGATTATTGACTGTGGCGGGCGTAGCTGTAGCTTCAAAGGTATTTATCTGAGAAATTTTGCTGTTGGTGTTGTTCTGTGTACCAATCTTCTGGCTCCATCGGAACGGCTTACGGGCTCTTAATCTATTCTCGCGATTTTTGCCTGTTATAATTGCTTAAAGCTTCTCTTGGTCCATGAGTGGCTTTTTCTCTGGCTGTGTTAGTTTTCGAGGTTTTTCTGGGAGCTTCATTTCATTATGAAGATTGTACAATCTTTCTTGTGTTACTGTTGCAGCAATTTTGAACATCAAAATTCTCATAGTGTTAGAAAAAAGTATGTGCGGATCCTCAAAATTTCTTGTGGATTATCCTTGATTATACGTTAAAAGTAATAATCAACCTTTCTGGAGGTTTTCGCAAGTGCTATTTTAATTCCATGTAGACAGGAATCATCTTTTTTCACCACAGATAAATCTGACTCGTTCAGTGGGTGTTGATGGTAGATCATTGAACTCCTTCTAGGAAAAGAGCGAATTTCTTGTTTCCTTTTTTCTTCGGTTAACGGTGTGCGGAAGAAGCCCTCTTCAATTGGATTGAGAGCTTAGATAAGCTCTAGATAGACTACCAAGTCAGTCAAAGGCATCCTATTAGTGACGTACGGATCTCATAGTTCTGAGCTTCGCTCTTTTTTGTTGAAAAGTTTTCTAACCATTTCTTTCAAACCCTTCACAGTTTCTTGGCTAACAGGTACCTGGTTTGTATCTTCTTGACCCATCATTGAATTAATTTGGTCTTTAAATCTTTTGAAAATTCTTATAGCTGGTACAGTACCTTTGCGAAAGAAAATAAGATGATGATATCATAATAACGCACTTTCATAATTATTTAATAATTTTTATAGATAATTATTTTATTACGTATTAGAATTTTATTAGTTTTTCAAATTTGGATATTTTATTCAATAAATGATGGTAATAAATTAATATGACCACCCCATGAAATATAATGACTAATTTTGAAATAAATAACTTTAAAAATAAACATTTTTGGGGGTTTTTTCGCGAATATTATGGTATTTATACCATCTATTTGTGTTTTTAATATCAAAAAGACATTAATCGGCTATATTTTCAGTATACTAGGAATTATTTATTTATCTTTTAATGATTCTAATAGGAATTTTTCGATTATTATGACCTTTATTTATTATTCCTTTCCTGTCTTAAAATCTTCAAAAAAAATTTTATGATTTTTTTATGATATTTAAGCAAATTTATTATTTGCTGATATTTTCAATATACCAATAGTTCTTATGGTCTCAGAAATAAAGTATTTTAATTGAACACAGTTGGTTATATTTGGTAGATCGAAAATAGTCTACAGCCCTTGAAAGGGTTAAGAATCCCTCATAGTTATTTTGTTATTAACAGGGGAGTGTGTAATTTACATATTACCGCATAATATTTATTATTATCCAGGAAACTAATAAATAATTATTTAATAAATAATATTTTTTAGTTTTTTTTTTGGTGGAAAGAAGGAGTTTATAAAAGAATACATGTTTTTTAATTAAATATTTATATTAAACTTAAATTGACATATTGCTGAAAATAATTTTTAGCTGGTGAGTTTGGATTATTACCAGGTCCCTCATAATTTTTTCATCATTTATTCTTAGAAGAATTTTATTGATAATCTTCTAATTTCATTATTTTATATATATGCTCAAATACTCGTTTTACTCGGATTTACTTACGGTGAATAATCTTCAATTATAGTAATCTTTTCAGTTATCAATTTTTGATATATACTGTCTTTATTAGATTTAGCAATATCTATTCCTGTATCGGCGCACCTTAGGAGTAGATCTTGAAAAACATTCTTAACTTTTATGATGGAGCAATAATTATCAATACTTTGATTCCAATGTCCTTTAAGAATTCAGTTTTATTGAACGTATCAAATTTATCAGCAATAGCCTTACCTAAATTGGATTTAATTTATTCATTATTTTTTATTCATTTATATTTATAAAACTGAGTTAACATATAATTATTGGTTATATTCGCTATTTTACGAGTTGTTCTGTTAGAGTCTATACTGATAATATATCCTTTTTAATAACACTATCTATAGTTTTAAATCATTTTTGATCTATTCTGATTTTACTTCTTGAGTAATTATGTATATCATCTTATTATTTGCATAACTTACAGGCTAAAGTAATACTTTGGCAATAATCCTACATATTTTTCTACGGTTTAAAAAAGAATCTGAATCTCTGAACTTTTCCTCTAGAAAAATTCAAATTAAATTCATAACTGATATAATATTTTTTTTTCTATTTTCGATAATAGCATAATTTTCACATACTTATCACTTTTATTTCAAATTGTGCAGTATCTTTTTGACATCTGATTTAGGCTCGAATAAAACCAGTCTCGTTATTTTAAATACATTCATTTTAAATAGCTATACTTATTATTTTAAAAAGACAAAATTCTCTTGAAACTATAAACGCGCTAATCGATAAGAAAATTAATAGTTTGATTTTTTTTCCTTGCTAATAAAACAAGTAGCTTTTATCAATCTTTAAAATGATATAGAATAATAGAATTCTTTCAAAGATCTCATGATTCTTTGCATCTCGTTGTGTTTATCATTTATAAACTGCAACACCCCCATCAGATCATTAAACAAGATGCTTTAAAGTATAGCTAATTAGAGCTTTTATTTGGATCTCTAATTTTTACTATCGGGATAACTGAATATAATTATTATCAATTAGCTATTAATAAATTATACCAAATATGTGTTTAAACTATACTCAAAATGTCGTACCTTATTTTTTATAAGCTTATTTCTAGACATTTATTTATTCTTCTGGTGAATTAGTTAGCAGTTAAAAAACATATAATAGAGAAAAAATCTCGCAAGTTACTCTATTTTTTGTTTTTGATTGATATTTTAGTTTATCGAAACTGGGTATCGTTTAGTTAATAGACTGATTGATACGATTAATTGATCTATTTTAGTTTCAATGATTTTCTATTATCATATTGATAAGTAGATATACCAGGGTCTAAAATATTCAATTCGTACTTATTACACCTTTAAAAAAATGTATTCGATTTAGATAATTCTTGATATTCGCTTGAAATTTTTAACCCTCCAAGTCCTAATTTTTTTACTTTTCAAATGCATAAAATATGCATTTGGTATTAGTCATCTAATGCATATAATATGCATTTGACTCCTTGTTAATTAATGTTAATTTGTAATCTATATATATTTTATTCGTCATCCATAATAAAATCCCAGCCTATAGCTATTTATGATCATCGCTGAAATAATAAAAAAATTAATGTCAGATCTTAATTCTTTCTCGTCCAACACCCTTTAAAAAAATCAATTTATTGATCTATTTATGATTTAAAAGTATATTTATTATTTGCAGCAATATTTCATTATACCAATAATTCTAAAGACTTCGGAATTATATTACTTTTTATGAATCTAATTAACTAAATTTGATAGATCAAAAATGGTATACCATAAATAGTATTCTATTGAGAGAAGATAATACAATAACTTATCTTGATGAAGAAATGACTTATGTCATATTTTATCTATATCAAATGAGTATGTAATACTTGTGGCGATATAATGAAGCCAATATATATAAATTAATGTGGAACAACTTCAATAAATAAAAAAGTAGGATTTCGCTCTAACAATTTTCTATGAAGTGGATTAATTAAAGTCTATTTAATCAGCTATTTAATTCAAATAAGATAATTTGTTTACATAGAATAGTTTTGGCATACAAATAAAAACAGTAAATATTAAATTTCATCATAAGTAACTACTACGCCAAAAACTTATAATTTGTAAAGATTATTTCACACAAAAATTCCTGTTTGGAAATTAAGTGCAAAAAGACTGATCCAAATTTTTTTTAACTAAATGCATTATATTATGACTTATCTTTAGCTCTTATATATGATGAATAATTTTTTTATCACTTATGTCTAATAGTATTTTTTAACGATTAGAATATTTCCGCTGGTTATAAAAATATTGGCCC
>LSSN01001866.1:0-20078 GCA_001970855.1 Smittium culicis
AATACTATGATTAGAAGGTGGGAAATATCTGAGATTATCACAATCAATAAGAATATAGTCAGAAAAGGTGTCTACGCTGCGTGTAGCTTTCTGAGAGGGTCCGATGTGCTCACAGTACTAATAATCGAGTTCATTAATTCGGATCTGATTCTGAATTTATGTTAAAATGAGATTAATTAAGCATGATTGAAGCCATGTGCTAGCTCATACAGTCAGAAATCGAAAAGGTGATCTGGGTAGTTATCTACGCGGGAAGTTCAGCTTCCATATATAGAATCAGTGAATAACTTGGAATATACTCGGTGCTTATGCGCATTATTTCAGCTGATTAGAGCGCAAATCACAAGTGTTTAAAATCAATAAAATTGATCGCAGATATCATCAATGCATTTATAGTCGCCAGAATGACTACATGGGAAATTAGGAGCTCCTAGTCAATTATATAAAATTGCACTCAATTTTTAATTTGACTGTATATATCAAATATAATCAACCGGAATCGACATTTATATCTGTATTTAATCCTCGAATCGATGAGTAACAGTATAATTTCCGTGAAAATAACCCGTCTGATCTTTATTAAATGTGATCGAACCTGAATCTGGACCTTTGGACCTTTGGAACTTTTTAAAATTACTTATAATTTCATCACAATCCTCCAAACGCATTCTGAGAATGAAAATAGTCAACCAAAAATTTATTATTTTTTTCTTCAGTTGTAACTTTTGCATACCTGTTATTTTCGAGCGCATAATTCTAAGCTGCCGGATATAGAAAAATAATTTAATATCGACGATCTAAAAGTAAAAACATAATTAAATCATCTCTACTATAGATTTTTAGTTTGCGAATTTTAATTAATACTCATTTGGTGCTAATAGGAAAACTCTGCATGAGGAAGGGGTTATATATAAATCTTTGATTTTGATTTTTGCTAGTACAGACGATAAAAATCTTGAACTGGAAGCTGCCAAATTTTTGAATGTTATTCATTTTTCCTGATATCTAATATTAGGGATTATTTTCGATACATCATCGCCTTCGTTCTTGTATTCAAATTTTTGGAACTGCTATTGATGTGGAAGAAATTCAACTGAAAAAAAATTTTTTATCTTGTAATTATTACATTATTAACCGATGTTTTTGATAAAATAAAAATTTATTATTATTATTATTATTATTATTATTATTATTATTATTATTATTACTATTACTATTACTATTACTATTACTATTACTATTACTATTACTATTACTATTACTATTACTATTACTATACGCTTAAATTTTTTTTCTTACCGTTATTGAATTTTTATTTTGAGTGTACAAAATCTGAACTAGTTTTTATTGTTCTATAAACTACTTTCAGATATATTTTCTCAATTTAAATATCAATAATGTTGATTATATTTCATTATATATTTGTACATTATTAGTTTGCTTTTTATATATAAAAAATTATTTATTTCATATAAAAAACAATTAAACCTCTTAATATGTTTAAATACTATCAAAAAATAGGATTTTTGATATAAGTGCTAATTATTTTTTAAATTTTATTTGAATTTTGTTGAAACAGCTTTTATTTCTGGTTTCAATTAGCTTGATTATAATTATCCAAATCTTATAATCGGAATCTTGATTTCCCATTAAATTTTAATCAAGAAAATCTTATCGTTAAAATCATACAATTCTAGGTATATAAACCAGAGCTTGGTCATCACAAAGATAAGTTAAAGCCTTTATACGCTTATTTTTCACTATTTCCCTGGCTCTCGTCCTCGTTTTTGCCCTATTTTAAAAGAATTTATTCTTATTTTCAATATTATATCTTTGAATTCTTTTTATTCTAAATTTCCTTAGATCTAAATAAACAAAACTATATAAATCTCTAGTCTTTGGCAGTGGAATTTTATACTAAACTCTTAATAATGCCAATAAAATTTTTCGAAGATTTTTAAAATTAACAATTATTTGTCAATAGTAATATTTGATATATTAAATCATTTTATTTATTTAAAAACTAACATGAAAGCTTTATAGTTTGATGAAGATATCGTTTGTATTCCCATTTTTTGATCAAAGCCAGAAATCCCACACTCGAACAAAAATTTGGTATTTAATCTGTGATTTATAATATAAATAAACCAATGTTTAATTTTTCGATTATTTTAAAGAAATTTATACCCTTTTAAAAATTCTTGTATAAATTAAATAGTTAGGTTAACCCTTTCATGAATGATATATATTTTTTGATCTACATAATTTAGTCAGTTGTGTTTCTTGAAATTGCTTTTATTCAGATGCTTATTCAAATATTGGTTTGTTATAAAACATCAGCAAATAATAAACTTGTATAATATCAAAAAAATTCAATGTTTTCATTTAATTTTATGGGTAATTGATGGGGGTAATTTAAATTATTATTGCTATTACTGGTCCATATATACGAGATTTTTAATAGTAATAAGTAAATATTTCCTAGAAACTCAATTGTATGATGCGAATTACATATTACTATTGTATATATAAGGTGTTTTATTTTACAATATCCTGTTTAGAATTTTAAAAAAAACGAGCAGATTACCAGGAAATTTTCATTATAAAAAGTTCTGCACTTCAAAATATTCTCTCATATCCATACATCTTTTATAGTATAGAAATATTCACACAGAAGTACAGTTTAGCACTTAAAATGTGTGATTTTATTTAATACATCAAAAAGAGGAAACAACTGGGCTTTAAATGTTCATTTATAACTAAATATCATTAAAATTAGTACTTTGAGAGAAATAATTATAACAATATCTTGGATAATGTGAATGAATAAAGCTCATGGATTTATTTTTTTAATTTAACCGGTAAAATTAAGTAGCGAATCACAAAAATTTTAGCGTGTGTAGCAAAAGTTTTTTATAAATTAATGCTAGTTATCTAGATTTCAAACTCTTTTTTGTATGAGCGAATATTCATCTATTGTTTCTGAAGTAATTTTAATTAAATTTATTTGGAGTATATCCAAATATTTCTTATCTTTATTATTATTATTTCATCCGCGCAGTAAAAAAAAAGATTCAGTGGCCTAGAAAAATCTAAACAAAGGGTTTTAAAAAGGACAGAACTTTTTTGTTCTTAGAGTTAAGACTCAAATGTTTGATATAATTTTATGGACCGATTTCTATTTAGATATATGTAGATAAATCTTTTAATATTATAATTTCAAATTAATTGCTAATAAAAAAAAATATATTAGAAATCTAGTCTTTATCAAATTTAAGGTCAGATGAAAAGAGTGGATTATCTACACCTTTTTACCAAGTCTTGAGGGAACTGGACTTATTTTAATAGCATAGCATAACTCATGTCACAACACTTCGTGACGTAATAGGCAGTTTTTGACCACCAGCACTAACTAATCAAATGTCATAAAGATATATGAATTTCTGAAAACACAAATTAGATTGGCTAGCTTGCTAAAAAGCAGAATTTGACTCTAGAACTGTAGCTTGGCTTTATATTTGGAATTTCCGATCGCCTTAACTCTCAAATGGGTTAGATGGGCTAAACCTTTAGCGAATGATATGTAAATTCCCAGTTTTGAATGCTGAAGCTTATCTATTACTACAGCTGGCGTTAATATTTTTAAATCAGACTAATAGTTTATTGGGAGTTTGGAAAAATATATTTTAGAAAATATTAAAAAATAAGGGTAGGAATTTTAATAGATGGATACTATTGGTAAATATTTTTTTATGCTGATAAATGCGTTTTTAAATTGTTTTTTGGAAGAGGAGGCCTATTTGAGTAATAAAGAACTTCTAGATGTTAGGCGCAAGTCATCCTAATTTATGTGCTCGAGTTATGCAGAAATAAAATAAATATTATTCAAATATATTATCGGTATAGCTATTTATAATCAGCGTTATAAAAAATAGAACCCCAGGAACCTAAATTGAAATCAAAAGATGGCAGATAGACTGTGGTTGGACGCTTTTATGTTCAGTAGGAATGTCTTTTTGCCTCAAAACCGGATAACAATGTCGAATAAAAGTATTTTAGAGGTCGGTTTGTGATAGGCTATTCGCTGTTTAATATTTCCTATCAGATGGTCTGTTAACTAATAAAAAATTGGTGAATAAAAAAAAAGTATTAGGAAATATGCAGTTGAGTAATGTCTAAAGGAAAACAAGAGAAAAAAACCCATTAGGAGCGTTCATGTGGTTTGGAGATGTTTGGCATCTAGTTCCTTTACGCGTCACACAAAATTTTATATTTTCCTATTTCAGAATAATGATTATTTCAAATAATTGCAATTTAGAAGATAGCCTGTCATTGGCATTGACAGTCTGGTCATGTATTTTGATATCAATTGGCTGCTTGTTTTAGGTAAATCTGTTCATGATTGGCCATTTAGGGATTGGGGATTTTCTAAATTCTAGAAGCTGTAGTGTTAAGCCAAAGTGCAAAGATATAGGTGTATGCATTGTTCAATTGAATCGAAAATTAATAAATAGTCTAGAAGCTAATTTGCGATATTGAAATTTGCGAGCTATTCTTGGCTTGTTATGATATATAAATATGCAATACGCAGCTTCTAAGTGAAAAGTTCGAACATAAGTTGATTAAAAAAAATCCATCTCTATAGCGCTGTAGTAAAATTAAACGTTTTCAAATATATCATTAAAGACATACTTTATTACAATTCCATTTATTCTATATCCACTATGACAATTGCTGAAGAAATACAAAATCTTATTGATCCTACTCCAGAAGTATCCGCCAAACTGCATGGCGAGTCTTCAAATATACCTGACACCCCGTCGCGTATAGTGAAGTCTCTTATATCTAAAGATAAAGCTATACAAGAAGAATCCTTCAACACTTATGAGAGCTTCAAGAACGGAGGAAATCTCGAGAATAACCGTACTCGTCTCTACACAACAATGACAAATACTTTTTACAACTTGGCTACTGATTTTTATGAAGTAATTTTGCTATTTTAAAGTCCAAACCTTCTGTATTTGCTATTAGTTTATAAAGAATTTACTTTTATTTCTTTTTTTATTAATAGTATGGCTGGGGAAATAGTTTCCATTTCTCAAGAAGATGCAAGGGTGAGCTTTTCGAGACAAGTATTGCTAGACACGAAAACAACCTTTTCCGAAGCGCTGGTATTAAAGAGGGAGATAAGGTCTTGGATGTTGGCTGTGGCGTCGGCGGCCCTGCGAGAGAATGTGTTAGGTTTACCGGAGCACATGTCATCGGAATTAATAATAACGACTACCAGCTGGAAAAGGCCAGAAAATATGCTAAAATTTCTGGACAGGAATCAAATTCTGAGTTTGTAAAGGTATTACTTTGACTTTATTTTAATTTTTTTGGTATAGCTACAGTATATGCTAATATTTAGGGCGATTTTCTAAACATGCCTTTCCCTGATAACACCTTCGATGCTGTAAGTGACTAAGTTTTGAAACTCGCACGAAAATTTGTGCTAAAATTTATAAAATATATTTATTCCAATTAGGTTTATGCTATCGAAGCTACATGCCATGCGCCAGAATTATATAGTGTATATAAAGAAATGTTTCGAGTATTAAAGCCAGGAGGTAAATTCGCTATATATGAATGGTGTATAACAAAAGATTTTAGCTCTGATAACAAGCTCCACAGCAGTATAATAAAGAGAATAGAATATGGTAATGGTATACCAAAGCTTTATTCTACTGACCGTTGTTTAGCAGATGTTGAAAAATGTGGTTTTAAGCTCGAATTTTCAAAGGATATATCAGAAATTTCCGTTCAAGGAAATCTTCCATGGTATACTGATCTTTTCCAAGACTACTTTAATTTTTCATCATTCCGATCAATGGCCAAAACTAAGTTGGGAATTGCAGCACTTACATATATGTTAGGTTTTCTAACATTTATCAAAATATTGCCAAAATCTGCATATGAAGTAAACAATCTTCTCTATGACGCTGCAAAAGCTTGTGTGGATGGATCTGCTAATAATATTTTCACTCCAATGTTCCAAGTAGTTGCACATAAACCCAAAAATTGAATATTGTTTTAAAATTAATTAAATACTTGTTCGCCTCTTTATAGCTTTTAATGTGCTATTTTTATCCTTACTACATCTTCTTATATTGAATTTAAATAACATTTCTCATGCTATTGTTTTTTATTTGTATTTCTGGCTGTTATTTAAATAATTCATTTTTTATTATTTAAAGTGCTGCTTTTACTTGCGCAAAGTGAAAAGATTGAGAATTAAGAGAGTACTTAGAGATTACCAGGCTCAATTTAATTTAATTCCTTTTCAACCTATTCAATTTACTAATTCTCATAAAGACTTTAATTTTTTGCATTATTTAGCTATCTAAAAGTGCTATTTTATAAAATTTAATAACTCCATTAAAAATAGTGATTTCTACTTGAAATAAGATTCAACCCCAAAATAATATTTTACATATAAATGAGATGTTTTGAAATTTGTTTTCAGAAAAATTACTATTTTATACTTATACTTTATATTTTGATATATACAAATAGGCTTTAACCCTTTCCCGTTCAATACTCTTACTAAAAATTAATTCGTTGATTCGCTTCTGATTTATATATACGTTTGTTATTTTCTGATAGAATATTATATACTAATGATATTGAAGAACTCGGGGCTATATTAATTTTATGGAATCTAATTTGCAAAATTTGATATTCAAAATTAGTCTACTGCGCGGGAAAGGGTTAACTTTATCTTGCTATTTCATTGGGTAATATTCTTAATCCCTAGACATCGTACTAGTTCAATCGTTCTAATGTGAAAGAATAATAAAATCGTCGCTTGAAATGATTAGCGATAATTTTAGCGAATATGTGAGATTATTTCTAGGACTAATGCTTTTTCAAGAAAATTTTTCGCTCTCACGAGCTTATACAATAGGTTGTATTAGAATTTAACGTAGAGTAGTTTACCTGGTACAGCCAATAATACTATTCAGATTGCACTAGCAAATAAAATTTTTAGGAAAAATAACTTTACTCACCTAAGAGCCTTTCATAGATATCTATTGTAGCCTTAATTTCAAGTCTAGCCTATAACTATAAACAAAATAAAATTAATATTCGATATTTAGGCTTAAAGGGATTTATAGGCAAAAAATAATTAGTAAAATATATTCTATATTTTATTTGAACCTGTGCAATGAATATGACCCAAAACTGTACGATTTTATAAGTCTTTTTTTTTTTTTATCGATCGTTAACCCTTTCAGGGACGATTATATTTTTTGAACTACCAAAAATTTCCAACCAAATTACAATTTGGGGGATTCTAAACGAAGAGAGCATTTTGTTGCAGTTTAATGTTATTGGCTTGAGCATTAAAAAATTGCAAATAATATTGACGGAATTGAAAATGCGTCTCCATTATCTATTTAATTCTGAAAGTATCATTTGCTAAAAAAATACTAGATTTTATTTACTGGGCATTAACTAAATGTGAAAAATCATATACTTTAACTCTTTATACATAAAAGTGCTCTCTTCGTATAGAATATCCCATTTGGTAATAATATTTAAGATTTTAACATCTATAAATCTATTAACTTCGATGCGTCCAATAATAAATTATCTCTTAAGGTTTATCCAATTATAAATTATAATAAAGCTTATAGTGCTGGCCCCGGAAAGGGCTAAATGGGATTTTGTTTAGCTTTATTTTCTATTTAACCCTTTCAGGGGCGGTTGGCCTTTTTTGAACTACCAAAATTATCCAACCAAACGACAACGTGATAAATAAATATAAGATATTAATAAACTATTGGTTGATAAATTATAAATATCCAATAAAAATAAATATAGTATGAGTTATTCAATTACAATTTTTAAATAAGCTTAAGAGTGCTTGCCCCGGAAAGGGTTAAGGAATATTCCGATGAAAGATATAAGGGCCAATATCGAAAATAAAATAAGAGACAATTTATCTATTAGGCAAACAATTTTTATAATCCAAAATTTTTATATAAGTGCAGATTTAGGAAACTATCTCTTTTAGAACAAAATCGCAGTTTTTTTATATTTTTTTATTTTATACACTGCGAGGCAATTAAAAATATTTTCACAAAAAAAAAAAGAAACTATTATTGCGCGATTAAAAAAAGCTTTTTGTGACTTTGTTAATTTATAAATACGTCTAGAAAATGAATTGCTCAGCATAGTGGTCGCTCAAACTACAGCATAACCCAAAATCTATCAAGATAAATTTTACAACTGACCTTGTAATCACCTAAAAATCAAATTAAAGTGGTATATTTTTTGGCCATATTTCTTTTAAAAACTTATATCTACACCCAATGAGGTAGTTGGTACCTCTACACTACTAAATTTGCCTTGACTTGCTGCAAGGTATTTGCTTAATTTTAACCTGCTTTTTTATCTAGCCAATCATTATTCTTTTTTTATTCAACCCTTTCACAGGCAGCAGGCTATTTTTGATTTACCAAATCTAACCAACTGTGCTCAGTAAAAATAATATAATTCTGAGAATCGAAAAAACATTGGTTTGTTTCAGAACAGCATTTAATATTAAATTTACTAAGTGTGTCATGAAAGAGTTATTAAATACTTTTTAATAAGTAGCCCTGGATGAAAACAAACTTAGCTCGGTGCTCTAAACAATTTACAATCCGATAAAAGTTAATGACGTGGCTTACAAAGAATTTTCTAGCTGATACATTGATATAGATCCAATTCCCTTCTTCCATGGCCTAATACCCTACGCGTATTAGAGCTATTACAATTTTTACATGTACATATTTAATTTACGATGTAACACCTTAGTAAAGCAATAAATAATTATGAACTATGAATCTACATCCTTTTAGAATTGTTTTTTTCAAAATAAGCTATTTTAAGAGAAGATAAAATCTATCGCATATAATTATAATTAGAAATTAAAGTTCACTCGTCCACATATAATATACAAATATGCAATTCTCTATTCAATTCCTAAAAGTAAATATTGAATAAATTATTAAGCGAGCTTCAATTAAGTCTTAACCTTTTTCCCTCCAGCAATCTTAAAAAATACTATTTAATGATTCGTAAGCAATTTATAGGCATATTTATTATTTTCTGTTAATTTATAATATAAAGTATTTTAAAAAATTATAATTTGCTAAATTTGGTAGATAAAATTCAGTCCACCGCTCGTGAAAGGGTTAAGATACTAATTTATTGATAAACTTTGGAATAAACATAATATTTTGAATTAAGAAAATGTTCAGAGGGATATAGTATTATTATATTCCAAAAAATAGTAACCTTTTTATTAGTAGCCAATGCTGTTTAAATATCAACCCTTATTTTCACCAGTAGCCTTCATCTAAACGCCGTATTTAGTTCAGAGATATATCAACAATTATAAATAGCCCTAAAATATCTTAGTGACACTTTAAGCAGCCATTAAAAAAAACTAGTCAAAAATATCCTATTAGTGAAATTCCTTTTCATAAATAAGGAATTAAAGTAGTGTGTTTTAACATTCACTCAATACTAATTTTTCATACAGATTTACAATATCCTTATTTGGGGATAGTAAAAGTAACATCCACTCTATTTGGTGTATATTAAATCTGAAAGATGTCCATTTTGATAAATTCAAAGCTATTCGCTCAGTACAGCCTGAGATAATCCTTGACACAATTCCAGTGCTATAATCCAATACGAATCCCAGAAGGTTAGTTGATATTTGTAAATCAAACCTGTTGACCAATCTCACGTTTGGGTAGGAGCCAATTTTTTTTTCATTACTTTAGATGGAGGCTCTGACTAGAATTTCAATAGTCTTATCAGATTCTATTTTTTTGGAGTAAGCCCAATTCCTTAACTACTTGAAGACTACTCCATTCAGCCTATTTGAACAATTCCTGGATAGGTGGAGGGTTTTTCGCATGATGTATTTATTCCAATTCCCATAGGCTCGCATCTGGTAGACCCGTAGAGGGTTTATTTCGATTAAGGCATTAGATTTTTTATATCTCACGCTAGCTTTACTGTTTTCCAGTTTACTATACCCCATAATTTTTAATATTGTTGTATCACCAATAGAATCCTATAGTTATTCATAAGGGAAGCTATCTTGATAAGTGGAACTTTTTTTAATAATTTTTCGAAATTATAAGTTTAGAATTTATTTTTAACCCCGTTAGAAAATTTTATGGAAAAAATTATCAGAATCAACTAATGATTTAATCTGATTCAAATTAGTGAATAAATTTTAAAGTAAAAAAATTTCTGCTTCTAAAAAGAATCTTCCATGTATAAAAGTTGAATTTATTAAATGTTTATAGAATAGACAAAATTATATATTCGCTATCTCATTTAATGATAATCACTAGAAAAATCAAAAAAATATTGTTTTTTTTTACCAAAAACGTTATGTCGCAGAGCTAAGCTCTTACCCCTTTTAATCAAAACTTAATCGAGTTTTCCTATTTCGATCTAACTCAGTTTTTTTTCTTTATACAAAGGAAATCTAAAACTTCTTTGTATAAAGATTTTTTTTATGAGTTAGATGTAGAATAGGAAAATCAATTCTAATACCTTTTTATTCAACTATTACTATCACTCATATTTCATTATCACTTCTCTTTACATTTAATTATTAACCTACACACCAAACTTCCATTATTACTATCACAAAAGAAATCATCGATTCTTTATACTCTGAAACATTAATATGGGAAAACTTATCCTTGATAAGCTTTAATTAATTTTCAGTATAAAAGTAATCAAGTTTTGCTAAAATTTAAAAAATAATAAGGTTTTTTTATAAATAATAAAATTTGAAAACAAAATATACTCCCCAAAAATATTATTAATAAAGCTACCGAAAAACTTATAACATATAACATTTGCCTTAACAGCTTGGTTTGAAAAAACCACGGCTACAGTTACAGATTAAAAATATAAACAACTTGTTAAAAAATACAGATTAAATTACCTCTCTCTAGGTGAAACCCCTGTTTAAATCGCCCTGAAGATTATAAGCAAAATGCGATATATCTTTATTGAATTAAAGAAAATTTCATAAATTCAAAACAAAAAAAAAAGTAATAGGAAATAACATAAGAAAAATACGTATCTTTTTAAGGATATACGCTTAAGCGCTTATCAGTTTAAATCATTAGAGGCTTGGTAGTATACTTTATCTGCTATTGAAATACGATATTTGTATTTATTATAGGCCATAAAACTTTGTAGACGTGTGTGATAATAAACTGAATGACTTTGATAGTTAAATTTAACCCCTATCTCACTAAACGGGTTATAATAAAATGAAAATACAGATCTATTATAAACTAGTTAAATATAAACAAGAAAATTCAATACCAAAAAAGTCAGAGTAATAAATTAAAAACTTTTTTTTATTTTCAAATTTATAATAATTGAAGTCTATTTGACTCGTTGTTAACCATTAATTTAACTTAATAATAAATATCAATCAATTAATGCGTTTAATTTGGCGTTCTTAACCTCTCCATGAATAGTTTACCTTTTAATTTAAACAAGATCATATGGTAAATCGGTGAATAAAGTAAAACCTATGAATAAGAAACTGGTATTTTTTACCCATTATGTGCCAAATGACCTCAGATGGATATTTGTCATCTTACAGGTTTTTTAATGCTACTAATAGCTTACAACGTACAGCTAAAAATTAAAAAAAAAAAAAAGCCGGAATTTAGTTTTTTATTTAATTTAATTGGAGGGAGGGTTAAAAAAATTAAAGCTTGATCCGTAAATTTACATAGTTAGTTGTCATATTAGAAATTATATTTTGGTTCATTTTACAGCTATTAATAAAAACAACCGAGAGTTGCCTTCTGAGAGTACAACTGACAATAGGCTAGATTGCTGTCAATATAAAACCCATCTCATAAATTTAATTTACTAAAACTTGAAAATTTAATTTAATTAGATTATATATTTGATTTTATAAAAATGTGGTATGATACAAAGAATAAAGTAATAACTTTTTCGATTTAACATTCGTAAAGTTGCATTCTTAGAGTGTTGTCATTTCAAGATGTTGCCATATTAGAGGAGTTACTGTATATCCGTTGACATTCAAAATATTTTATTGGATTTAAAAAAATCCAAACTTAGACTTTGACTAAAACGCGGTTTTGAGCTTGAACTTGTAACGCACATAAATATGTAGTTTTTATTTTTTAGTCATTTACATTGCGATCGTTCTATTAAATATTTCTGAAACATACTTGGTTAATCCAGAAATGAGGTTTTTTTTATTGGCAGAATTATATTTCAAAACAAATAAAACTGCGTGAATATTTATTAATTTGTGCATTTGGCATTAGTCTAGATAGGCTTATAAGTTCAAAAAAAGCTAATCGCACTCGAAAGAGTCAACAATACACGAGATTCTCGATGAAGCGAGCACATTGTTCCAGCTTAATGAAATGGCTCGAACTATCTAAAATTATTAATATCTTTGGCTGTATTGAAAATATTTTTAATTTTTCTACATATTTATTTGCTAAAAAAAATTGATATATGGCGGATTCTTCGGAGAGAGCACTTATATGTATATAGATTTACAGTGCATGAAATTTAAAATTTAATTTATAGCCAATAAATAAAATCTAGTGTTTTTTTTAGCAAATAATACTTTCAGAGTTAAATATATTTATTAAATGCCTTTTAATTTCTGCCAATAATACTTACTATCAATGAATACCCAAGCCAATTACATTAAACTGCAACAAAGCGCTCTCCACGTTTAGAATCTCCCATATCTTTATCAGATATTAAAGAAACATGAATTATTTTATAATATGACTATAGACTATAAAGAACTTTTTCATACAGAGCCCTACTTACCTGAAGCTTTTACTTTATGTATCTTTCGATTAAATAAAAAAATTTTAATAATAACAAAAATTTATTCAGCATTAATATTCTTTATTACAGTTCTAAAAAATATAGAATATGAATGCTTTAATTTGACGCATTCTCTGAATATATAAATATCATTGCTGATATTCCAAATTTCAGTACCAGTCAGTTGATACAATATATCAATCTTACTTTCTAGAATCATAAAATTAAAAAAAAAAAAACTAGCAGCAATTTCTCAGCAGGAAAGAATCTGGTGATCAATAAGAGCCTTCATTATATTCTCACTATTAAATATAATTATAGAATATAAAAAGGGTAGCCTTAATGAAAAACTGGTTATTCCTTTTTAAATCCGCTGACCAATATTAGTATTCTCTAATAAATTTATATTATGTGGTAGAAAAAATCGACCGAGTGATATCTAAGGGAAAAGGTTGGTTCAGCTATCCAAATCAATATTTTCACTTTTTACATACATAACTCTTTGTTTTCTGCATACAAACTTTGCATATCACAGCATAAAAATTACTTTCTGAAATATAATGTATTTTTAATATTATTCATTTGAGGTATTTATTATATAGCTATATATCTTTTTAATATTACTATTATATTACTATTTTAGAGTCATATAAAATTATATATATATTAAATACTTTTCATTGAATTAATGCTTTTTATACAAAAAACTTATTGAATATATTATATTTTTATTCATTTTTTTTAGAGACTATGAGCGAGCGTGCTTTTAAACGAAGACTAAAAATAACCAAGAAAAAAATCAAAGCCTTTTTTCCTGAAGTAAAGTACTTTCCTGAAAATGAAGTTTTTATCAAATTATTACCAAGGCTATTTATCAGTAGTATTTATGCTGCAATTTCTTGCGCAGTTAGTAATAGGGTAGAAACTCAAAAAATCCCGGGGCAATTTAGTAAGCCAGAATAACTTAGAGCTTCATTTTGAAATATCATAACATGACCTTTTTAATTTGCTTTTTTTAATAGCTACTGTGATATCTTTGGTTATGGGCTTGCTTTTAGTATTCCGTACCAATTCCGCCTATGACAGATTTTGGGAAGGAAGAAAGATTTGGAGTGGAATTGAAGCAGTAACGACAAACATGATAAAGATTATTCACAACTCAATAGGCACAATGAATGAAAAACAGATTGAAGAAAAAGAGCAAGCGATAAAAAATGTTGTAGCTATGGCTATTGCTATTAGGCTTTATACATTGGGAAAACCAAACCATATAAGTAATAAACTCAGTCTACTAATTTCGCCAAAATTAAAGGAATACATAGAAAAGGTGCAACATAGATATAATTTTGGGAAATCACCAATAAATTCGGATCTAGAAGATCTGTCTTGTGATGATTGTAATTGTATGAAGCTAAAAGATAGATTTATATACTCAAAATCATATAACCTCCCAATTAGAATATCATATGAACTTATGGATTATATCGAGAAAGTTCATCATTCTCAGATTAAGGTTCAAACATATTCCGCCCTAACTGTTTTAATAAATCAATTGATAGATATGTTTTCTTCGTGCTTGAGAGTTCAGGCAACGCCTATCCCTGCTGCATATAGTGCACATTTATATATCACATGTACGCTATACTTATTAATTTTACCATTTTCGATGTCAGAAAATTCCTATCACGTAAAAATAATTACACAGGTTATAATTACCTACATACTTTTTGGAACTTTACTTATAGCAGAAGAAATTGAAGATCCTTTTGGAGTAGATAAAAGTGATCTTCCACTTTCAAAGTATTGTAATAGTATTTTTAGCGAGCTAGAGCTAGTTAATATAAACCTAAACAAAGAGATGTTTTAATTTAATAAAATCTATAAATAATTACTAGAAATTATTATTGATTTTTTTATGTGATAATATTTTTTGGTATATATATTATCTATTGATAATTATTTAGGCTTAATTATTTTCTAGCAATTTTATAATATTTATTTTTCGGAAATAAAAAATTACACTTGTTACTAATTTTTTAGATATTAATGAAAATTATATACGTAGAAAAGAGTTTGAATTTCTTAACGATATAAATATTAAATATTAACTAAAAATCAAAACTTGGATTAAAATAGTTTACTAATTATTATTTACTTTAATTAATACTTATAAATTGAAGTATAAAAATAAATCAGACTATCACCATCATTAAATAATAAAATTTGAATGTTTTCAAAATAAATATGAAATAAAAATCTATTATTTTTGTTGTTGTTGTTGTTGCTAATAATTAAAAGATCGATTTAGTCTTTCTGTATTGATTCATTTTGCTTTTTTGGCAACTCCAGCAATTTAAATGCTATTTATAGTTCAAATATTTTATTCTGTGCTACTTTGAAACTTGCAAAGCTGCTAAAAATGTATCCTTGTTTTCAACGAGACTGTTAGATATAATTATACTCTATTATGTTTATTTTCTACTTTTTTAATAGCTTTTTTTTTTGTAAAATTTTACATAAACTCAAGTCGATTCACCGCCTGACCTGTAAAATACCTATTTAATGTGGCTTTCTCAGCTACTTTGATAGTATTTATAGTATTATTGGCTGAATTACACCATATCTTTTCATATTTTATATTTTAAGCTAAGTTTTTAATATACTACTTAAAAAGTTTTGCAATTTTTTAGTGTTCGAAAAGATTATTTAAATAATTTATTTAAATCTAAAGATGGAAATTTTTGTATTAGCTTCAGGATTTAAAGCTTTTTTAACTTGTGCATATTAAAGATAAGGTAATTGGTTAATTTTTAATCCTTGAATTATTTCGTTCTTATTTATTATTCTCTACAATAAAAAAATAAAAATTAGATTAAATAAAAGATGAAAGAGATTTATTTACAATAATTTTTTTCCGAAATAGTGAGAGACCGCGTCTACCTTCTATTATTTTTTTTAATAGCTCGGGTAAATTAGATATCATTTATATTTAAAGTTTTAAATAGTATAATTTCCCACTATTTTTTCTTCAAAATATTACTTATAATGAGGAGTCATTTCCGAACCTTTACAGTTTATATTATCCCTCCTACCCAATTTAATAGACTTAAAATTTTATTTTACAAAAATAATTTATTCACTCAAATACCATATCAATAAATTTTATTATTCATTTTTTTTAAAACTATTCCCTAAATTATTATCCTTATATTTTTTCCCTCTTTATTATTTCTTTTTAATAGATATTAGAATCACTTTACGATTTATTTTAGATATTTGATGCTAATTATATTAACTTTGAAGCGATTCCCTTGAAATATTAGGCATTTTAAGCGAGTTTAGATGCATAAATATATATCAATAAAGATAACATTCTTCAAACTATTATTTTTCAAAAATAAACACTTAAACACTATCAAAAACATTTATTGTGGAAGTGAGTAACTCTAAAAAGTATTATTATCAGTGCTTTTTTAGATATTATTTTGTGACAGGCATAAAAGCTATCGAAAATCATTAACAATTTTAATAAATGAATAATGAACTCAATTGAGGCTTGAAAATTAATTTCAAATTTTTTAACCCTAAAAAAAATTCAAGTTACCTCACAGCTTCCAAAAAATATATCTTTTGAAAAATCCATTGAAAATAACCTATAATGGTACGTCGACTATTTTAAACGAATCAGTAAGTAGGGGGAAAAAACACTGCTCCTGGAAGTTACAGCTGAAATTTTATATTTATAATTAGAATTAAATTAAATTATATTAAATTATATTGTTTTTTAAATTGAGAAAAAAAATATACTAGCTATTATTAAGCTGAAAAAAACTGTAATTTTTTTAAGCATTATGTTATAACTTTATTTAGATTTTATTAATGAATTTTCATCGTAAGAATGTGAGATAATATATATTTTCCTTTGATTTATTTTATGTTTTCTTTGAAATTTTCTTTGGAAGCTTCTTTGAAGATTTTTTTAACTAAATTTTATGCTTAAATTTTTTATTTATTTTTAGCTTATATTATATTGAAAATTTTCTCTGTAACAAAAAGAATTGCCAATAAAATTTTTTTGTATCAATATTTTCTTTGAAATTTTTTAATGAATAATCAAATTTTGTACGAATACTCAATAATTTTGCTAAAATATTCTCGAATTTGGATAACTGAAATTTCACAATCTTTAACCATATGATTGAAATTATTGGATTTATTAGTTTCATTTGGATTTAAATACCCTTAATTTGGTACTTGGTGTCTGATATTTAATGAGGATATAGGCTATCTGAATTAGTTACCAAATTTTACATTGACTATTTTTATTTTTTCCTTGGATCCCATGTACAAAGAACTGATTTTAATGCCCTTCTAATATATTTAACTGCTATTTTCAAGATATTGGGTTCTGGGGTTTCTTATAAACTTCAAATTACCAATTTAATCTTGATAAGTTGAATTTTAGATCTAAAAGAGTTATATTTAGGACTTTACCTGATATATTCTGTTGAGATTAAAATAATATTCTAATTTAATAAGATTTTTTAGGATAGAAATAAAATTTACTTTAATGTAGCACGAAGTATGTTTTTATTAATCTCTGACTATAAAAATTTGGTTATTTATGGGACTTGAAATTATATTTATTATAATATCTAAATATTTATTAATTTGTTACTATTAATATATTACAATAATTCAAAATAGAATATGAGTCATAATATTAATTGGATTTTAATCTTAACTCCTTAATGATAATATAAAAAATTTTACATTTAGTGAAAAACACTAATTTAAGTATATCCTAGATTATATTTTTTTAAGATTTTAGCTATATTTATTTATTGAAAAATTAAAGTATTAGAATTTATTATTAATCAGAAATTCATAAATTTGAATATTTTGCAGTTTTTTTTTGAAACCATTTCTTTAGATAATGATAAATGGCTGTTATACACAATTAAAAATTTTAATAATAGGTATTGTCAAGATCTGGGTTATAAGAGTGCAATGCAAGTGAAGTAAAAGTTATATTTACTATAAAGATATTTATTTATTAATTATTAGAAAGTATACAAGATACTAGATGTCGAATTCAAGACAGGAAAAACGTAACCTTTTTATACTATTTCCGTTGCTTGGTTTTAGATCATAAACTTCAAAGAAAAACTACAGAATAAACTAAAAATAAAGCTATAGAAAAATATCTGTTTGATTACTAATCAAACTTAATTAGTAATCAAAATAAATCGTTATCGATGTTTAAAAATATGAATACGTAAAATTATTACGTAATAACAATTAAAATCGATAAGAAATTTCGGAAATGTTCTAGAACGTTTCATAATATTATAGAACATTGCTGCTGATGATATCTGAATATTCCGGAACATTCTAGAAGGCTATAGAAAGTTCCATTCATGACAGGTATAAAATTTTAAAAATAAAATCATTAACTAAATTATTACTTAATTTTGTTTGAATTGGTTTCATTTTAAGAATTAGCTAAGTATATATACTCTAGCCATAGAAATTAATAAATATCAAAAAAAAAAAATGCAAAATTAGATCGAGGAATTTGGTATTAAATTGAATGTACATAAATAGTTTTATTGATTATTTTAATGAGGTTTAATATATTTTGTAACTTTTAATATTAAATATCAGTCGCAAAGCCAATCTCTTTAATATCTTAATCAGATTTTAATCAGATTTTTCTTTTTCGATCTATCTCTTTTTATTTTTCTTTATAAAAGGAAATATAAAATCTCTTTGTGTATAGAATTTTTTTAAGAGTTAGTTGCAAAATAAAAAAATCAATTCAATACCTTTATATTCAATTATTATTAGCATTTATATTACATTACGCTTCAAGTTATATTATTAACCTACACACTAAAAAATTGAAATGCTTTATAAGGACTATTTTTTATTTTCATGATTAAACTATGGTTTTTATAACTCAAAAAATTTAATGTAGATAGATTATTCTTAATAAATCTCCATAAATTTTTTTGTATAGAACGGATCAAGTATTACTAAAATTTAAAGAATAAGGTTTTTTAAAATAAAACCGAAAACAAATTAAAACTCTCAAAGGTATTCAATAAATTTATTACAACGCATAATACAAGAAAATTTTTGTCTTAACAGTTTGGTTTGAAAACCACGATTACATATCTGTAATTTTGTAAAATAAATTTTGATATTATAAGACCAAAATTAATATGTAAATATAATTAAAATATAATAAGATAAAAATATTAATAAAAATTATGATCATATGATAAATAAAACTCAATTTTTGCTGTATAGAAAGGGAGAAATCGACATAAATATCAATAAAACTATATCAATAATCGAACATAAGTTGCTCATAAAAACAAATTAAATTGATTATAACTAAATTACAAATTCTGAGTATTGGATTATTTTTTTAAAATACTAGTATAAATCAACCAACTTCATAGACCAAGGAAGATTAAATGGGATATTAAGAGTTCATTGATAAGAAACTCTATATAAAAAATATAAGATATATCATAAAATTATCTCAGAAATCGCAATAAATTATTATTAGTTCTTAACTGAACATTTAAATGAAGAAATTATGTAATTAAGTATAAGTTAAATTTAAAAAATATATCTTTTTTATCATTTTAAATAATCAAAAAAATGAAAAGTATAATTTAGAGAAAAATGACTCTATCTTGTCTCACTGATAAGCAGAACTTTGAAATTAATTAATTAAAATAATATCCTTAAATGAATATTAAATAATATTATTTTATATTTTGATTAAACGTTATTTAAATTACATATGGTGATTATGAATAAGATATTAGTTTTTTAACAACCGCAAATGGGCGCCGAATTGAACGCTTTTCAAATATAAAATGACCTGAATTATATTAAAATGTACTAAATGAAAAAATTTTTTATTAAAAATTATTTGTGTGCGTAATAAAATTTACCAGAGTTTATAATGCGTGAATAAATAACATTAATATTAATATTAGTATTAGTATTAGTATTAGTATTAGTATTAGTATTAGTATTAGTATTAGTATTAGTATTAGTATTAGTATTAGTATTAGTATTAGTATTAGTATTAGTATTAGTATTAGTATTAGTATTAGTATTAGTATTAGTATTAGTATTAGTATTAG
>LSSN01001867.1:0-10399 GCA_001970855.1 Smittium culicis
ACAAATCCTCGACCACACCATCACAATCAATCACGCACCTGGGGATGGTGATAAACACCAGAGAAATGTCGCTGAAAGTGCCCCAATCCAAGATCAGGGATCTACGCAGGGAAGCCAGCAAATTGTTGAACGCTGGACAGACTACATTGAGAGGACTCGCGAGCTTCATTGGAAAGGCTCAAGCAATGTCAATTGCCCTACTCCCGGGGAGGCTCATGCTGCGCCGTCTGTTAGAGTTGAAGAATCGGTCACTCACCAAGACGAATTCATGGACGTCGACTGTTGTCTTAACGACACCAGCATGCCAGAATCTATTATTCTGGAAGAACCAACTGAGATCATGGAACGGTCTCTCGTTCTTGCCAGAAACCCCGGAATTAGAAATATTCACGGATTCCAGCGATTCGGCCTGGGGAATAGTATTGGGGTCCCGCTTCTACTCGGGAATATGGTCCCCCTCCGAGGCGTTGATGCACATCAACGCCAAGGAGCTGAAAACAGTTCTGTATGCACTAAGACTCAAGAGCGTGATGGGCAGATCAGTCCTTGTATACTCAGACAACACGACGACTCTAGCATACGTGAAGAAGTTTGGGGGCACCACATCACCCAAACTTTTGGAAATATCAGAGGAAATCTGGGAACACTGCCTGAGGACAAACACCAGGCCCCAGGTAACCTACGTACCTTCAGTTTTGAACCCCGCAGACGCCCCGAGCAGACTGACTGCACAAACCGAATGGTCGTTATCCCCAGAGACATTCGAAACACTGAACAAACATCATGGTCCCCACGACGTGGATCTGTTTGCTTCCCACCAGAACAAGAAGGTGGAAGCCTACTACAGTTGGTTCCTGGACCCCAAGGCTGTGGGTCAGAACTCACTAGCGCACAACTGGTCGGGTTGGAGCAACCCATACTGCTGCCCACCCTGGAACTTAATAGCACAGGTAGTTCAGAAACTACGCAGGGAGAGAATAACTATGACTCTCGTAACTCCTTTGTGGAAATCAGCCATCTGGTTTCCGGATCTGAGGACATTGTCGATATGCCAACCGTTAGTACTGCAAGCAACGACGGTCATCCCAGATCCGGGAAGCGGAAAATACTCGCTCTCGACCAACAAAAATTGGAAATTAATGGCCTGGAGGATCAGCGGAGTTTCCTCGAAGCACAAGGTCTCGGTACTCACGCCGTTGACTGTATCCTTTCCAACGGACTACGTGTCAAGCGTCGATCCAGGCACAACTCTATCCAGCAACGCTTTCTAGACTGGAGAATCTCCTACGAGATCACCAACCCGATATCAGCCGCTCAAATAATAAACTACTTGGCGGAGCTATATTCTAAGGAGAAGCTAAAGGTAGGAACCATACGAGTCTACAAGTCAGCAATATTGATGCTTGCTGACGATCCTAAGGAACTTGCAAGCCATCCAATGTTCGACGAATTTATCAAGGCATTGGACGCCTCCGCGATCAGATCGTTCGTCAATCCAACTATCGATATATCACCGATATTGGATAAATTTAGAGAGTGGGGGCCGACCAGCGACCTGTCTATCAAGGACCTAACCGCAAAACTATGCTGGCTCTTTGCAGTAGCCGGATTTCTCAGAGCGAGTGACATACACCGGATAGACGACGCGAGGAGCCGTGTTGACCAGGGCATACTATATTTAGTTATAGTAGCGCCTAAAGAAAAACGAGGGGACCGCCCGATAGAAAAACCCTGCCAGATAAGCCCGCACTCCGACCCTATACTTTGCACAGTCGTAGCTTACACAATATACAAGGAAAAGGTGGCCCGAAACCTTTGTCCTACTCTGCATGCAAAAAATAGCATGTGGATTGTGAATAGACTGGTTAGATTTGTTAACGACAGTGAGAAGCCTCTGTCAGTGGATAGTATCACTAGATAAATCCACAAAATTTCCACTCTTATAGGCCATGGCCCGGATGCACCCATACCAAAGGGTAGAGCGATCGGAGCCACTTTAGCCGCTAATTCAGGTGTATCATCAGATGAGATAGTTGCCCATGCCTTTTGGTCAAACTACTCGATCTTTGATACGTATTATCGACTCACAAGGAATTCTTCTAATAACTTGACTGAGTCGATTTTATAATTTGAAGTAACTTAATATGTCTCCTATTTGATGTATAATGTTAGAATTAATCGAGCCCTTTAGGGCGACGATTAATTCATATTATACGAAAATAGGAGACATATTAAGTCCCACCCACCGTCCCATTTACTTTTAATGAAAGATGATAAGGATATCTCTAAACTGTACTGCACAGTCTTTAACATAAAAAATTTTTTTAGTTCAATATTTCACTTTATTTTATTGGTTTAGATTTTCGGTTTATATTTACCCAATAAGATGGTAACACTTAATATGTCTCCTATTTTCGTATAATATGAATTAATCGTCGCCCTAAAGGGCTCGATTAATTCTAACAAAAACGATAAAACCATTTTTATTTTGAAAAAAAATTTTTTTTACCCTTTTAGGAGCAGTAGTTCATTTTTTTTTATATTTTAATATTTTTCAATAATGTGAGGTATTTCAAAAAATGCCAACTAAAATCAATTTTGAAATCTATTCCCTCACATTTTATTATCCTTTTTTAGCCCTATATAGATTCAATTCAAATTTTAATGCACTAGTTAATAAAAAATAAGTAATGAAAATTTAAATTCCGTTTTTTGAAGTTTTTGGGCAATATATGTAGCTCATAAGGCAAGTTACACCCAAAGGAAAAAAAAGTAAAACTACGAATTTTCCTGGATAAAAATTCTGACACATCTAATTTAAAATGATATCAAAAATTAAACGATAGATATTTTAGAATTTAAAAATCTTTCACGACGTGTATAGCATAAAAACTTAATAGCTTTTAAAGATATTATGTTGATATTAAAAAAATTTTTAAAGAGGTGTTAATTAGTTTTTAGTATGAATAAAAAATATTAAATAGCTATAGGTAGTAGTACCAAAATTAACATATTATAATTCTATTAATTTATATCACACAATAATAAATTTATAAATTTTATAGATTATAGATTATAAATTTGAAAATTTTTATTTTAAAAGATAATTTGATTACTATGACCAAAATTTCTAAAGGACTGATTTTATTGTTTGCGCTGCGCTTCATTTTGACACTGCCCTGGACCATTTATTTGATTAGATTCAAAAATATTTATCTGGCTATAAACCTGTGATATTTTGAAGGCTAAGACGTTTTTTACTAATTTTTTTTTCGTTTTATAATTTACTTTTGATTAGAATTTATTTGGAATATAATGTAAATGGATTAATTAGATTCTATAATAGCACGCGAATTATTATTTTAAAAAAAAAATTTCGGAAAATAAGCACCTCTCGTCTTAAGTGCTCCCCGTTTATATTTATTTATAAATTTATCATTAAAATGAATAATATTAGTCAATTTTAGTGTTAATTATGAGTAAAATTCTTTTTTTACTTATAATTATTAACTATTTTTTTAATTATTTATTAATTTTAAATAAAAATTTAGCTTTTTACTATAAAATGTTATAAATTTACTTTTTATAAATGAATAATGGATATTTTCGAATTTTAACTTGGGTAATTATTTTAGAATTATGTTAATTTTGACTAAGATAAATGTTTTACACACTAAAATACTCTATTTAAATAGTTTAATATTTAATAAACACCACTATTAGTAATATCATTATATGCTGAACAACCTCCATAAACCATTTATGTAGACCGAAAATTCGTAAATTTTTACTTCTAAATTTTTTTAGATTAAACATATTCGAGAAAAAACTGATGAGATAAAGTCAACGACGTTATTTTTTTTTTTTGCATATGATTCCACAAATAAACATAATTAAGTTGGTCATATAAAAGCATGCGTAAAAAGAAGTGTATATTTATGTTTAAAATTTTTGGGTAAATATTTCAAATACTATCAATAAGGTTTTTTTTATAAGTATTTGTATTTATTTAGGCAAATTGAGGGGGATAAAAAACTTTTTTTCAAAAAATTGAATAGTTTATTTGAATTATTATAATTTTTTTTATATTATTATTGGTTTCAATGCCTGATTAAGTCCTGATAAAATTACTGGTCAAATCTCTTATACCGAATTTAGAGCTTAATTATTATCGTTGAATTAATTCAATTTAATCTAAATTTTATTGGCTAATTATAGACTTTTTTATTTTTATAAATATCTACCTATTTTTAAGTTTAAAAAGTAGTGCAAGTGTATTAACAAAGTGTTTTGGAGAAAATTTGTCAAAAGTTGTCGATATATATATAAAGATTGTAGGTGATTAATTTATTTAAAAATTGGTCAATAAAAGTAGATATTTATCAAAAAATAATAGGTATAAAGATGGTCTTTATGTGCTATAGACCGTCTCAGTTGTTAATTTTTTTCTCAATTATTAAATTGAAGCAAAAAATTAAAAAATAAAAAATAGGTTAAATTGGGACTGTTAGTGTGTGATTTAATTTGTTATTGATTGATAAGGTTTTTTTGTGATATTATTCAATAGATTTAATTGATTATGCGAGTATTTGATTAAGCTAAAAAATGAAGAAGGCGAAGTAAAAATTTCTTCTTCCGGGTTAAATCTATACAATAATTGTAATGATAAAAAAATGCAACTAAAAAGATGTATGTGAGGTGTAAATAAATCATTTCAACTGATCGGTTAAGATAAAAAAATTGGTCTCTTTCGCTAAAATAAATAAAAATATAGTAATCAAAAATGATTATTTTTATTGTAACTAATATCCAATGGCAAAATTATCTGATTGAATATAATAAGTAATTATTTTTGTAATTAAGGATGCAAAGCTACATTCAAAATCTTAAGAGAGATTAATATTATAAAATAAGGATTTAAAAATTCTGGAATTAGTAATTCTTTGAAATTTCGATGAAATTTTTTTATTATTCAAAAATACAATTAATTACTTTATTTTGATTTTTTGTAATATTGATCATATACTGAAAGCAGATAATACATATTTTTATACAACTTTTTATTATCAGAGGTAGAATACATCAAAATTTATGAAATAGTGTATCTGAAAATGAAATTTTCTGATCTGTTCTAATTTTATTTTCGTAATTATTTAACCGAATTTAATTCTTTTAGAATTTCAAGTTTAGAATTATATATTATAAAAAAATTTTAATTCAGCTATCTTTATTTAAAGGTAATCATTGCATATTTTTTTAATAAACTCAAGATTTTGTGCCAGTAAACACCCGTTACATATAATTATAAGCTAACAAAAAACCCCATAATTTTAAATTAAATCTAAAAAAATTTTAGTTTATAACAAATTATTTTCATATTTATGTTTAATGTTAAATCAGAATCTGCTTAGAAAAAATACGCTCTGGTTTCAGTAATAGCATTTATAATTTCCAGTTTAATCGCTTTAATATCATGCCTATTTTTTTTATGTCAAAGCATTTTAAAATGGAAACAGTTACAAAGGCTAATAAATACTAATTGGTATTTTCATCAATATTTTCAATTTCTGTGGTCTTTTTTTCAATTCTAAATAAGAAAATTATATTTAATTCAGAGTAAAATATATTTTAATTGAATAAATGTATTAAAAAGCTGAAAATAAATAATTTTTTGGTATTTAGTCATGTTTATATTTTGAAGTAAATATTTTCTCATAAAATTATAAAGAATTGAAGAAATAATAAATATTTAAAATTGCTCTTTTTAATATTAAAATTTGAGATATATTTTTAATTATTGATTGAAATGCATAACATTGTAATATGTTAAAGCCCTGAGAAAATTTTGAACTTGAATTTAAAAAGTAGCTAAAATTTAACTGAAAATTACTAGACATAATTATTGTAAGTAATTAAAATTATTTATAAGTGTATGTGATAATGACACCATCGCTTTTTCATATCTTTCTAAATATGATTCAACCAGTTGAATATTTCTTACCAAACAAATCAGTTTTTTTCGCCAAAAAAAATTAAATTAAATATAATTAAAATATTATAATACAGGTAAGTTGGCTATATTATTCTTAAATGCGAAAATTTAAAACTAATTACAAGTATGAGAAATTGATAAACAATATCGAAAATAAGAAATGAATATAGTGAATGAGAGCTTGACTGAAAAATACATCGAACCAGAAGATAAAAAATTTGAAATCAGATATTAGATACTAATTACTTATTACTTATTTTAGTATCAGTAAAATTTAGCTTAAAATCTTAATTTTAAATTTCTTGAATCATAATGTAAAAATTTAAATAAGAAATAATTTTTCATCTTTAAATCTCACAAAAATAAATAAAGCACGGCTTAATTAATAAATAAATGCTAAAATATAATCTTATTTAATAATATAAATTGATAAATCACAGAAATTTAATTTGCGAATATCAATTTAATTAACCATTATAAATGTGTTTAATTATATTATGAAACATTAAAAACAAATAAAAATTTATAAATTTTATAAAAATAAAAAATTTAGCTCGATTTTAACTGTTCCAAAATTCATTCATTAATTAATTATATATAAATATATAGTTAGCACGTAAGATGTTTACTGAACAATATAAAGATTATAAAGCAAAATAAATATCTTTTTTACTTTTGAATAAAACTCGAATTCTGACGGTAATAATTCTCACGCGAGAAAAAAAGATTAAAAAAAACCTCATCACATGTGTTTTAATTCAGTTATCTAAAATATTTGGACTTAAAAGGAATACATTCCGAGAATTAAAAAAAACTTTCAATAGCTTTACGCTACAAATAAATAAAGGAAATATAGATACGATTTTATTAAAAAAAACTCAGTTAATTAGTTTTAATTTTATATATTCTTATTTACTTCCTAGTTAATCTAAATATATCTTTATATTTTGATAATATATCAATTAACATCGAATATTAGTCAAAATTTACAACATAATTTTCGTGTATTCCTTTTCTTTATACTAAGAAAATATACATTATATAATCTCTAAAATAAATTATAAAATGATAATATGCTTGAAAAAAAGATTTAGCAAATTCAATTTTGAATCATAGCGATATTAAAATGGATATTTAAAAAAAAAAAGAACGCAAAAAAGATGATAAAAGTTAGAATAATCCTAGTACAAAAACTTGGTATTTATTAAATGTATAACAGATAATATTTTTTATTTTGCGTTTTTTATAATATCTTACATTTTTTATTAGATATCAAGATAATTAAATTTTGTATCTTGAAATTAAAATATAGCTTTTTAGGATAAGTTATCTGATTCGATATTTAAAATAAATAAATTAATGAATTTCTTTATGTATTGCACTAAATAATCCAAGCGTAAAATTTGAATTTCGAATATAAAAATGTCAAAAAATCTTTTAATAATATCTAAATACCTAATTAATAATTCTAGGAAAATGTTTAGAAAGTAATACCTTTTAATAGTAAGCATTTTTTTATTTATAATTTAAAACGATAATGCTGTGAATTTGGATTTAAAATACTTTTATTAGTTATAAGATACTGTTTATAGACAGATCAATCAATAAAGGAGTATCGAAAAAATTATTCGATATAAATTCCCAATCCCTAAAATATATTTGAAAATTATACTCGAGATTAAAATTGTATCAATTAGGGATAATCATAAAAAAATACGCTGATTCTTTAAAACTACTCGATTTATAAGCTAAAAAAATTTATGAGATTTTAATTCGTATTATTAACTAAGAGATTTGTAAATCCGGGAAAATATTCATTAAGAATCATAGATTAAATAAACTAAAAATATAAAAAAAATTATAAAATAACTTATAAACCCACTACCTTTCGTCGCTATAGTTGCTAATAAATACATAGTAATAATTGGTATCAGGAGGCTGGAAAATTGCTTGAATTATAAGTGTTAAGCGTTCGAAAAAACAGAATTATTATTACGAAAAAAAGTGAATGGCGGACAAGAAATAAAAATTTTATAAATCCTCTAATCCTATTGGTTAGCTCGAAAATTTTTGTAGGAGAGAGTGAGTGTAAACTATAAGAGTATAGCAAAATTACTAGTAATTCTCTGTGATTTTATTGGCGCGTTTGAAAAGAAAAAAATCCAAGCGAGAGAGTATTTTAAACTCGATAGACTACGTGTTCGATGGTTATAATCAATTTACTTGGCTCGCCCAAGAAAAAAATTTCTAGGAGAGAAAATTTTGATTGGCTGTACAGGATCAGAGATTAACCATATTAACCCTTTCCCGTCCAACACACTTAAAAAAAATCAATTTTTTTATTCGTTTATGATTTATTGGCAAACTTATTATTGACTGTTATAATACAACAAACGAATATTTCCTAGGGCCTCTGAATTAAATTATTTTTACTGAATCCAGTTGGCTGGATTTGGTAGGTCAAAAATACTCTACCGCCCGTGAAAGGGTTAACAAGCCAATAGAGTTTAAAAAAGCTGATATGGAGAATGTGGGGATCGAACACACGGCCTCTCGCATGCAAAGCGAGCGCTCTACCACTGAGCTAATTCCCCAGCTTGCCGTTGCCTGGAATCGAACCAGGGTCATCACGGCCACAACGTGATGTACTGCCACTATACTACAACGGCTAAAAACGGGCTTGACCGGGGATTGAACCCGGGGCCTCTCGCACCCAAAGCGAGAATCATACCACTAGACCATCAAGCCAATAGAATGTTGTGTTTTGTAACTTTTTTTTTTACCAGTATCAGTTTGAGGCGGATTCGTTTTAGTGTTCTGGTGTGAATCACTCAGCCTTAATCTTCCTGTTCACCACTATTACTAGTTTAATGTTATAAAAATAATAATGTTTTCGATCAAATATGATTTTCTGTTTTAGTTCTTTTATTTAGGTATGATATATAAAGTTGGATTCCTTTTTTCTCCCTTTCGAGATCCCCCTCCTTAAATACTACTTTTCTCTTTTTAAAACTATAACTATTGCTAATGCTGATATTTTACTAGATTAAAAGATAGTAAAAAACTACTGGCTAGTCCAGTATAAAAAATCAAATCTAGATTATCCAATAAAACTCCTCATTAACAATTAAATCAATATAAAGATTTTTTCATCTTAATTAGCCAATAAAGATATAAATATTCTTTTTGTGCTAATTAAGACAATGTCATATAAAATATTATATGACAAGAAATCAATATACGGTACGCTTTAATTCAGTGTGACCCCCCACCACAGTGTTGAAGACGCCACCACAAGCTTGACTTCAAAGATCTGACGCGAGTAGCTGCTTTCTGGTGTGAATGGCCGTAAGACAGCCCGATTACTTGCACGCCAGACGGAATATGAAGTAATGTTAATTTGATATATTTTTATACGCATTTTTTTCACCTAAATTGTACTTTTTAAATTTCTACCAGTAATTTGGGAATTCATACTAACTTTATGTTTTCATACTTATAAGCTGTCTATTTAATTTCACCTTTTGAAATGAAATTTTTTTCATCTATAGATTTTTATAAAATGGCTAGTGCTTATTTTAATTATTTATGGCCATTTCATTTAGAAGCTGATTCGTTATGATTAAATTATTAATCTCGATAATTTCTGTAACGTATATAATTCGAATCCCTAAATTATCAGTTTTGTTAAAGAAAAAACTTTTTTTTCTTTTTGGCTTTCATCAACGAAAATTCCAGCAAATAGATATGCGTAGAATAAAAAGTTTTATTCATTAATTACAAAATACGATTGGTAATTAAAGATTAAAGAATTAATACCACTGGACCCAATTTGTAAATCAATTTATGATACGGTTCAAAATTGTCCAATAGATCATTTATTTTAAATTTAGTAGCCATAGTATAAATTATTTGTATTGAATATTAAAATAAAGGATCACTCTTAATCATAATAAAAAAAATAGTGTTATAACATACTGAGAAAAACATACTTATTATATAAGGTAAAGGATTTATAAATTATCAAAATTATAATCACATTATATACATAAGTTCCAGTGTAAAACTATAACCACAACATTTCCATCCGAATATAGCTCAGCGGTAGAGCGGGAGACTGTAGTTTATAGTTATCTCTAGGTCCCTGGTTCAAATCCGGGTGTTCGGATTACATTTTATTACCTTGAAGGAAGCTATCCAGATTATACCAAGCCAATGATAACTATTACTTCTAAAATATACGAGGCTTTATATATAAAGCGATTATTTAGCATATTGTTAAAAGCTCAATTTTTCTTTTTCTTTTTCCGTCAGGAAGATTTATTTCAACATATATAAAAATATTTAAAACAAATTTTAAAATTTACCAAAAAAGCTTTCACTTATATCGCTCCCCCCGCTCTATCA
>LSSN01001868.1:0-14109 GCA_001970855.1 Smittium culicis
GGGGGGGGGGGGGGGGGGGGGGGGCTCTAAACAATCTTTGAGCCAGCTTCCAGCTGGCACAGCCGATCAAATTTTTGAACGGCATCCGCGTGCCCAGATCACTTATACTGCAGAGTATAAGTGATTCACCAGCCCCCTTGAACCAATGCCCAGTGGGTATGGAGCTGCTAGAGCGGCGGAGGGAAGTCGGTTGAAAATTTATTTTTTTAACTTTTTAAATATATTTTTATTAGTTTTTGTATACTTTTAAATTATGTTTAATAAACTCTCTGATACAAAAAAAAAAAAATTATTCGAATGTTAAGCTAATTTAATTAAAATTTTTGAAATAATTAATTTATTGATTATTATCTTAATTGAAAAAAAAAACCTAAATAAAATAATGTACCTAATAGTATCAAATAGTTAATAAGATAAAATTCAAATTACATAATTTTAAATTATAGACCTTTCCCGTCCAACACGCTGAAAAAAATAATATTTATAAATTCTCTTATGATTTATAAATATAATTGTTATTTGTTATTATTTTTATATTTGTCAATACATATTAAATACCGGTAATTAAAGTACTTTATTTGAAAGCTGTTGGCTTTATTTTGTAGATCAAAAAAAGTCCACCTCGCGGGAAAAGGATACACTCATGCATTTAAAATTTTTGAATTTCATCATATATCTTATTCCATTGATGCATAATACATATTCTGGAACAAAAAACTAAATAAAAATCAGTTATCAGATTTCAAATCGCCAGTATTAACATATTTATACTTAATTTCTATACAAGTTTCATTTTGATGCATAGTGTAAAAAATTTTTAAAACCCAAATTTCTAAAATTAAATAGAACGTTAAATTATGAATTAAATATATTGTAAAATATAGTAGTATACTTTATTTGATATTTTTTATTTAGGCTTTTTATGTTTCATATTTAATTTATTCGTCTGTTTAAAGTTAAAAATCAGAAAATAAAATATTAATCATTCTATTATATGCAACTAAAATAATTGAATTTTTAAGTAAAAATTTTTTCAATTAAAAATAATGTCTCGGTTTGACTTAAAAAGTTATTTTTTACGATTTTACAAACTTAGGGGTTTGGTTAGGAAATTATAATCGTAAAAAATATATCTAATGAAAAATTTCAGTGGAAATTAATTAATTTATATGGAGATAAGAGCTCTTGATTTTCCACTAAAAAAATATTCATTATAAGACCACAAAAACACATTATTTCAATAATTTAGATTTAATTGAAGCTATTCAATATTTCAGATATTATATCACCATATCATTAAAAATTTATTTCGAGGATAGAAATTTTAAATGAGCTATCTTATATAAATAAAAAATTAAAAATTTTAAAGGAATCGAAAATTTATTTTCTATTATTAGACACTCTGAATAGAACTTTACTTTTTAGTTTTAAAATGATTTTTAGATTCAATATTCTCGCAAAATCAATTTGATACTAAAAAAAATGAAAATGAAAATGAAAATGATTCATTTCAAATATTTTATTTCGACTAAAAAATTTTTTAGTAAGGAAATAATATCTAATATTATTTAACCATTAATAATAAATATCAATTAATGAATTATTTAACCCTGATTATACGCATTAAAAAATAACTTTGCGTCTAAAAAGTTATCTAATTCGAAAGATAGAAAGTAATTGTTAATTAATTCTCGTAAAATTTTACTATAATTATAAAAATATCATATTAAATATAGTAATAAATATATTTTCAACAGAAAAATGTATCAAAGAGGGTGATTATACAATAAATTTATTATAGTGTGTATGCATAAAATATCTCTTTTTAATCGAAGCCAAGAGGAAGGGATTATTTCATCGATTATCAACTTATAATATTATAATGGAATATGATCACTAAATAAAGCATTTTTTTATGTGGTATCTATAAAATTAGATATTATCATTCATAAATCTGAAAAATGATACTGTAGATTACAAAAAACTAAAAATACTGAATGGTTAAAGACATAAAGAAATCAAAATTTCTAAAAAAAATTTTAAATGTGCTTTTCTAAATACGAATTTTCACTATATGCTATAAATTATCCCTGGAACAGAGATTTTTAGCCATAATACCTAATCTAAGCTAATTTATAGCAAATCTAGATTAAATTAATATTATTAATAATTAAAAGTTAAATTATAATTAATATTATTTTAATACTGACCTTATTAATAATAATAATATAGGAACAATTGCTACGTAAATTGATGGATATGTTTTAAAAAGCCCTGAAATTTTTTTATAAATATAATAAAAATATATGGCTTTTATATTTGGAAATTTACATCCCGTGTGATATTCAGTAATATTTGATGGGTATAATTAAGATTTAATATTATTTAATATATTTAATCTTCATCTTTAATAATTAATTTACTTATAATCCAGAAAAATATTCGAATTTTGAACAGATTTTTTGATATCTAGTAGTATAAAATTAAAAATGATAGAATATTTAGTATTAATGATAATGAGGAGCATTTATACTTGGATATAATTCGAGACTGAAGTTTGAAGAGGGAAAATTACTAGTATCAGATATGCATTACTAAAATATTATTATTTATTGGTAAGAAAGATTCAGCAATTTATGATAATGTTACTATCTTGAAACTTTATAAAAAAAACTCTTCAAATACAAGTAACAGAAAATTGATAAAAGAAGAATGAAAATTATCTTATCTCCTGTAACATTCCGCAATAAAGAAAAATTGAAGAATATTAATGCTCTTGGGATTGTTGAATGAGAATATTCGCATATTAAAAATAAAAAATTAAAGAAATTTAATGTCTTAGAAAAAAAATTCTTTGAAAAATACGAGTATTACGGTATAATTACGAATACAGGTCTGAAATCATTAAATTTATAGCAAATTTTATCGAAATCATGAATGTTATGAAAACCATTGATTCAGTATAATTTAATTTTTGATAAATTCTATTGGCTTAATTAGGAAGTATATTATTATTAATTTATAAGATAAAATAATATTAATAGCTTAATATTTAGACTTTTTTAGACACAAAAAATCCATTAAATCCTATTTTATTAGTTGATCTCACATCTGATATAATATCAAAAATAAATTCTTCAGGATATCACAGATTTTTAATTATATTGATTTAGGAATATAGAAGTGATACCCAAGAGAATAAAACGATATTAGATGTTATAAATGACAACAATTCATAAAAGAATAAGAATATACAAGAGTATGTTTTAATTAAAAACAAAACTTAAAACTTAGAAATATTATGTTGATTAAGTATTCGAGTAATTTAGTTGCTCTATTATTCATTTCTAGAGGAGAATAAATAATCGCAGATCACATATAATAAGTATATGCATCAAATGCCTCTTTTTGTCATAAACTTGAAGTCATTTATATGGTATACGGAATTAAATAGTATTAAAAAGTCGAGAAAATTACACAATTAAAATTTAGATTGAAAATTTTTTAAATGTCTCTTAAAAATTATCAGTGTGGATATTGGTAGCATTATACTATAATTCATGATTAATAGACACATGTTATCATCAAATATCTAGATCATTTCATTTTTAAATCGATATAAAAAAAAATACTAGTAAATCAGAAAAAAACTATGAAGATTTTTATATTGCGACAGTTAAAATTAGAATTGATCTAAAAGATATATAAATTAAAACTATTTGCATTCTGTTCTATAAAGAAATCGAATAACTATAACTCAAAAAAATATAATCGCATTTAAAATAATCATATTAATTTTTAACAAAATTCGAAAACTAAAATGTTATAAATTATAAAACTTTTAATTAAACAAATATTTTTATAATTAATTAATTTATATATAATTTATAGAATCAAAAAATATTTTTCTGGCTTTAATTAAATATAGTAAACTTTTTTAGATACGGAAAAATAGCATAGAATGATAGAAAGGAATTTTATAAATCTTCAAAATTTTATATTTATTCGATATATAAACATAATTATACCAATTATTGAGTAATAATAATATGATAGTACGATAGGATTAGAATTAATATTTTCTAAATCATAGAGATTTAGAAATTTAATTTAAATATTTTTTTATCTATTTTGTGCGTTAAAATAGCTTTAGTTAAAGAATTAAAAGGATAATATAAGCAAAAAAATAGGTAAGTGGTATTTTATTAAATATTTTTTATCTGAATTGGAAGCGATACAGTCAATTTAGCTTTAAATAATTATTAATGATCGAAATGAATATAAATTATCTAAAAAAACAGTTTAAATTTAATATATTTTAAATCTCGTATTTATAAGGATCCAATGATTCAAAATAAAACTATAATATTAGAAAAAAAATTTTTAATACATACAAAATCAGGGGTTATTATCGTAATTAAGAGCCGTAGGTGAATTTGTCGAATACATATATATATATTAATTATTTAATTATTCTGAGATTAGAAATTTATAAAAAGTATATACAATGGATATATAGAGATACTTTATAAATCAAATGGCTTGTAGATAATATAATAGTTATAATAATCACGTGTATTAATATATGTATATTAGTTATTAGATGAAAAATAAAGTATTAAATTTAATGTGTATTCAAACAGGTAACTTTCTCCAAATATAAATTAATTATATTACTTATAAAAATTTTGATATAAATTAATTTTTTTGCTCATTATTTTTATTATATTTAAAAGAAAAACTTAATCATTAAATTAAAAATTTTATACGTTGTGTGTATATTTTTATTCATAGTATTTACCGATATCTAATATAGTTGGTCGTAAAATTGGCTTAAAGCTGATCTATTATTATAGAAAATATTATAGAATAAAACTAGTTATTTCTTTAATTATAAAAATAGTAACAAGTTTATTTTATAATATCTAAAATTTTTATTTTGAGCTTTTAGAGCGTTTATGTAAGAGTTGGGGATATTATTTTTATTAAATTTACGATTATTAAAAACAAGATTAATTCTAATATAAAAAGATGTAATACTAATATGAGGTAAATATTTATTAAAAGAAATTCTTTTCTTCAAGAGTAAAGCTTTGTTTATTTAATTTTTTAAAAATTTCACGATTATAATAGATTTTAGTATTTTCAGTGATCATTTTAATTTTCAATAATCAATAGTAAATCGATTTTTGTTCTGAAAATGTGCATGTAAGAGTGGCTTCTTACACTTTATCTGTTTATTCTTAAATTTTATATCTCAAAAGTGTTTAATAAAAAAGGAAAAACATATCGCACTGTTTTTAAACTAAAATTTTAATAATATATAATTTTATTTGAATTAATTTAAGGAAAATGTGAACTTAGAATTTAAATTCCAAAAAAAGAATTTATTTAACAAATAATTGAACTGAAAATTTTTTCACGTTTATAATACCTGAGTAATAATAATTCTGATTATGATATAAATTAAAAGATATAGCAGCAGTAAAATCTAAATTAATTCAAAAACACCTTATTATAAGATCTGAAGATGAAATAAAAGATTAGTTATTAAAAATTAAATTATTAAAATTTTTTTAATACACATTTTTCTAAAATGAATCATAAAATAATATAATTCTAGATTTTTTTGACAATTTTTATATTTGCCCCTAATATATTGTATTTTATTTATTTAAAAAATCCAAAGATTAATAATTTATTATTCATGAAGAAATTTCAAATTTAGCTGGATGATATATTATATTCCATTTTTTTATACAATTTATCCTTAAATTCATATAACCATATGAATTTTGCGAGAAAATTTTCAGTTTAACCATTTATGAATCATAATAATTAATAAAACTTTCGGGTTATATAGTTTCATTATCTATATTTATTTACTAATTAAAAATGATTTTTATTCAGATTTCTAAATAAGCGAATATACCATAGATCATTTTACTCTTCCTATTGATTCATATCATAATGAATAATTTTAAGCTATAATTACGAATGTCCAAGCTTATTTATTTGTTTATTTAGGCTAATTGTAATAAATCATATATTTTTAATATCAATTTTAAATTCAAAAAGGTATAAAATCAAAGTGATTAAAATAACAAAGAAAATGTTAAGAAAATAGTTTTAATGTATTTATTTCATATCAGCATACAATATTTTCGTTTCGATCATTCATTATTCGATTAAAATTAACAGCTAAATAATAAAATTTTTATAAATAACCAAAATTAGCAATTATTGTAGGAAATAAATTTTAATTAAATTAGACGGCTTATAAATTTATTTATTGATTAAAATATAATTGAATTGCTTAGAAAAATAAAATGGTAATATTGTGAATTGATTATTTATTATTAATGAGAAAAAAAACAATAGTTATTAATAAATTTAATTAGAATAAGAACTAAAAAGATAAAAAATTATTTTAAATAAGTTCTTCTGAAACTTATATACTGAAAAATAAAACACGCTATATAATCATTAATTAAAACTAATTATAATATGCAGTAAATGTAATTAAATTATTATAGAAAAATAGTTATATCAATTAATTTGAAGTGCTAAATGGTATTAAATCATTGTTTTTTTTTCATTTACTAGTAAAGTTTAAATCTTACTTTTAAAATAAAAAAATCAATTTTAGAGCATTTAGATGCGATTATATAGTAGTAGTATTATATACAAGATGGAATTTGCAAATTTATTTAAAGATTTAAGAATAGAAGGTGCAATGTAAAAAGTATTTAAATTTTATAAATTTTCAGTAGAGAAATAAGAAAGCAACGAATGGATATTGAAACTTTAAGGATTTATAATTATTTATATAATCCGATTTTTTTTATTAAAAAATAAAAAAAAAAGATATAATTTTATAATTTAACAGTGAAAATTCATTTTTCAATTGAATATTTTTTCTTCCGCTATTGATTTATGAAAATAAATTATTTTATACTAATAAATAGTAAATTTTAAATTATTAAACTACCAAAAAATTTAATATTTTTATAAATATAAAATTAATATTAAAACTTATTAGTTAATGAATATGATTATGTTAAAGAGTCTAAAGCTTAATTAAAAAGTAAATCGACCTTTTTATTATAATTAAATATCAGAAAATTGTATTTTTTAGAATTAAAATTAAAAATAGTAATTATGAACTAAGAGTTTTAATAAATCTAGGGGAAATTTTTTATTAATGAAAAGTTTAATATGAATAGCTATGAACTTGTAAACGAGAAGTCATATAACGTATTTTAATAGGTTCAAATAATTTATGGTTTATTTTTTATGACAAAAGTAGATTTTATCGTTTAATTAAAAAGAAAAAAAGCTAAACAACAATGGGAAAAAAATAAAGTTAAAAAAATTATACTATTGAAAAATATCAACGGTTATAAGTTTTGAGGAAATAGTATCGGATAATGATTTTTTTAGTAGTCAAAAATATTAGTTAATATATAAATATATTCAGATTATATACCAAATTAAATTGATTTATCTATTAACACACTTGACTATATTTCAGTTTTAGTTCCTATTTCATACTTTTTATATATTCAAATATTTTTTATTTCTAAAAAAATTTTCTTTTATACATCTCATAGAGATAAAGTATTATTTTTTTTAGTAGTCGAAGGTGCGGCGAATTTTTTATTTTGATTAATGCTATAACTTGTTTCCCTGAAATTAAAAATAGGTTATAAAGATAATTATTGAACATTGTTAAATTGAAGAATTATTAGTTATACTAAATTTTATTTGAAGATTTCTGCACCATTTCATAAATCAGCGAAAACGATTTTTTTTTTGAGAAAATCGGGAATTGAGGTGAAAAAAAACAAAAGAAAGTATGTATGGTTTGAGATATATATACGAATGTTGTCAATGTAAACATTAAGTAGTCGTGGAGTGTTAGAAATAAGCTTATGAAATGTTTTTAATATGCTTTGAAATAAGTCTACATGTTATTTATCCCTTATCGTAAATTTGTAAAGTGCTACAAAAAAGAAAATATCTCATCAATTGACCATCATTATAATCAAATAGATGATTATTCTAGTTTTATTACAAAGAGTTTTAATACAATTGAAAGTTTTTATAATAAATTCTATCTTTTCTTTGTGAGTTTTTATGATTCATAAAATTTATTATAATATAATCACATCTATATTCTCCCTTCTTTCTATTCAAAAAAAAGAGGGTTTATTAACTTTTTTTCTAATAATTTATTTTAAAGCTACAAGAAAAAAAATTGCATTATTCTTATCATTATATCAGAAGAAATGTGCTATATAAAAAGCACAATTTACTTTCAAAATGAAGGAATATGGAATTTTTTTGATATAATTTTAAATAAGTATTACATTAAAACAGTAAATAGAAGGTTTTTTATTCTTAGAAGTATAGAAAAAGAGGCTCCAATTTAACTGAAGAAAACCCCTATAACCAAATTTTAAAGTTCTAGGTGGAGTATTGGGAATACTCTGACATTTATACCTTTTTTCTAACCATCGCAGTACCAAGCGAAATTAGTTAATAAGGAATTTAAATCCAGTATATAATTGAAAATATATACGCATCATAAATAAATCAAAGTATCTTTTGTGGCTTAAACGTACATTAATTTAATACCCATACTTTATATAGATTTAGAGCCAAGAATTTAAAGCAATATATTTTAATATATAAGTTTAATCGTATATAAACTACCATAAATGCTTTATTTGAGAAATTTATCCAATTTAATATAATATAATTATCGTTCTATTATTATAACCTAATGTTAATTTTTATCATTCCCTTTTTTTAATTTTCAATTTTCAATTATATTGATTTAAGTTGGTAGAGTAGGATAAGAACTTTTAGAAAGATATAAAAGAATAAAAGTTCCTGTTTTTTTTTTAAAAAAGAGGGAAAAAATTAGATTTTTTTCAAATTAATCAATAATTACTGAAAAAGGGGTTGGTTTATTTCAGTTAGTTAATTTATGTTTTCAAATGTGGAGGAAATGGTTGATATTTGTTTCTTATGGGGGCTGATTGAGAGGAGGATTTGTATTCTTGGTTTGAAGTGTTAGCGAACAATGTGGGAAATTTGTTAAATAAAAAAATTTATTTAATCTGAGAATAAAAATCCAATATTTTGCTATTAGTAGAAGAGCTGTAAATTAATTATTGCATTTAAAGATTAACCTATTGTTTTTTTACAAATTATTTTAGATTCTAAACTTGTGCAATATATTTATTACTGGGAAAATGTACCAGATAGGGTATCAGAACAAAAAATCATCAGCAAAAATAAATAGATGTGTTTGATTATTCCCACGAAGCAGTAATAGAAATCAATTCTTTTAAAAAAAGGTGCATTAATATAGTCTAAAAAGCCAAGTGTAGATACATTCAAGTTATTTCAACAATTTCAGATTATATTGAATTATTGAGTCCAAAAAAAAAAAAGCGCAGTAAATTTGCGAGCTATTTTATTTGAAAAAAAATATCTAATTTCAAAGGCAATTTTTTAACCCTTTCTCTCCCAACAATCTTTAAAAAAAATTAATTTTAGGACTTTTTTATTATTTAATAATAAGTATATTATTTGATATTATTTACAATATACTTATATTTCTTAAGGCCCTGGAATTGAAGCAATTTAAATGAACACAGTTTGCTATATTTTGTAGATATAAAATAGTCTACCTCACATGAAAGGTTTAATTAAAATCCTAATATGTAAGTATTTTTGGATAGTGAGTCTTTAACCCTTTCCGAGGCCAATGCTCATATACTGATTTATAAATCATAATTGGAAAAGCCTATTAAAGTTCTTATGCTATTGGATGTATTTTAATCAATAGCTAATAAAAAAATTTCAATCGATATTAATTTATCAGCTTATCACTTTGTTGAAAGGCTTTTAAAGTTCAAAAAAAACCAACCATCCCTGAAATGATTAGCCGTCTAAGGGATAGTTGGCTATTATAAAAATAAGTTAGATAATTCAGCCAATAATCTAATGAATTAAAATTTAATCGCAGATTCTAGTAAATTTTGGCGAGTAGGGAATCTAGTATATAATGCTCCGTTTCTTCATCAGTACATAATACTACAAGTAGAATACAACTCCAAGCTTATACAGTGTTAATCAGTTACTAATCTGGTTTTATCTATTGAGCCTTTCAGGAAGGTTTGGCTTTTTTTGAACTACCAAAATTATCCAAACAAATGACAAAATGAATAATTAATATATTATTCTAAAATATAATTGGCTAATAATTATAGATAAACCAATAATTAATAGTTTATACTTTGTTTATCCAAATATGGTTTTTAAATAGGACTATGAGTGTTGGACTTGGAATGAGACGATACAAAGTAGATATGGCATAAGTTTGTGATTTCCAGAGCCAAAATAATTTGGATATCGCTAATAGATAGCGTTTTTCTTCAAAATTTCTAATTGATACAGGGTATCAGCCAACCAATACTCTGGTAGATTTGAGAATTAACGAAATTCAGTTGGATTAACAGGATCAGATCAAGCTAAAGTGTAGAAGAGATATTGGAGGATTGAAAAGCCATAAATTATTCACCAAGAAAAAGCCAAATTAAAGCCAGGGGAATTTATTAGCGCGGGTGTCAAACTAAGTGCTAGTTTTGTGTCAAATCCATTTTAGGATAGACAGGCTTTTCTATACTGAATATGATTAGATCAGATTTAATCCTAGCCAAATGGTTGGTCGAAATAAGATAGGATCAAAAATATTTTCCAAACTTACAAATTAAGCATAAAAACAATAACTAGTTTTTTTTTTTAGGTATCATAAATATTAAGAAAAAATGGAATTGATTTAGATACTGTAGGTTTGCGTAGGTATAAAAACTCTATTAATCTATCATTCAATTTACTTATTTTTTTTCTCATTTTTCTTAGAAAAATCTTTATTTCTTCCTAATAAATCAGTATTTCTGGCTCTTCCCCACTTATATTTTTCTGTGTTTAAAAGAAGCTTCACACACACTCACCTATAAGAAAAACTAATTCTCTTAAACGTATAATATTGTACTAAAAAGCTAATTCATTTTTAAAGATAAATGTGTGGAATCACTGGTATATACTTAGCCGACAATGGTGCTAATGTAGCTCCTGAGCTCTTAGAATCTCTAAATATTCTCCAACACAGAGGACAGGTAACCTCACCACCACCTTTACATTTCGCAAACCTCGTTAACTCCTCAACTATCTTTTTATATTTATAATATATCCTTTTTTCTTAAACTCATACTTTTTTTACCACTGAAATAGGATTCTGCAGGTATTATTACCTGTGCCGCGAAAGGTAGATTCTTTCAATGCAAAGGAAATGGAATGACCAGCGAAGTTTTTACCCGTGATAGAATGCTAGAGTTACGCGGAAATATGGGTATCGGTCACAATAGGTACCCTACTGCTGGGTCAAACAGCTCTTCCGAAGCCCAGCCCTTTTATGTCAACAGCCCATATGGAATAGCCTTAGGCCACGTAACCATTTTTTTAACTATCTTTTTATTTAGCTCACGAAAAAAAAAAAAACCTCAGTAGATTGAGAAATAACTTTTTTTCTAAAATTTTTTATCTATACTTTACAGAATGGTAACATCACAAACACTCAAGAATTGACTGACTATTTGGATAATGTTGCTCACAGGCACATCAACACCGATTCTGACAGTGAAGTTCTGCTAAACATGCTTGCAACAAATCTAGATAGAACTGGAAAATCAAGGTACTCTATTTACTATTCTCACCGACTTTTATTTTCATAATATTGATAATCCCTTATTGACTTCTTCATTCCTCATAAAAAAGCATTCGTTTTTGAATATAAAAAATAATGAATATGTTTTTTTCATTCTATATTGATAGAATTAACGAAACTGATATATTCAATGCTATTGCTGAGCTTTATAAGCAATGTCATGGAGGTTATGCATGCGTTGCGATGTTGGCAGGATTTGGTATTATTGGATTCCGTGACCCCAATGCCATTAGACCGCTATGCATTGGAAGAAGAGCATCGGCTACTATAGCTGGAAAATACGATTATATGATGGCTAGTGAAAGCGCTGCGCTAGAAGCACTCGAATTTATGGACATTGAGCCAGTATTACCCGGCCAAGTAATAATTATCACCAAGAATAACGTTGTCAAAAAGCAAGTTTTGGAGAACCCAAATTATACACCATGTATATTCGAGTACGTGTACTTTGCTAGAGCTGACTCTATTATTGATGGGATTCCAGTAAACGATGCGAGAATGGCCATGGGTGTCAAACTTGCACATACCGTTATGAATGTATTAGGAAAAGACAATGATATTGATTCAGTTATTCCAGTACCAGACACATCAAGAATCACAGCGTTGCAGCTATCTCAAGTAATTGGAAGACCATACCGCGAAGGGTTCAATAAGAATAGGTACGTTGGACGAACATTCATCATGCCGGGTCAAGAGCTGCGTCGCAAAACAGTCAGGAGAAAGCTAAATGCGATGAGGTACGAGTTTGAAGGCAAGAACGTTCTTATTGTTGATGATTCTATTGTCCGTGGAACAACAAGCAAAGAAATAGTGCAGATGGCAAAAGATGCAGGAGCTAAAAAGGTGTATTTCGCGAGTGCAGCGCCACCAGTCAAGTACCAGAACGTTTACGGAATTGACATGCCTTCGAGGAATGAGCTTATTGCGGCATATAATAGCCCTGAACAAGTGGCCAAGATTCTTGGTGCAGACAAAGTTATATTCCAAGAACTCGAAGATTTGGTTGATGCGTGCAGGCAGTTTTCAAACAATATTGTTAAATTCGATACTTCAGTTTTCGATGGCGTTTATATCGAAGGAACAGTATCAGAAAAGTATTTGGAGAGTCTTGAAAATGAGCGTGGCGAGAATGACAGTGCGGTGTTTTCAGGTAGCCCTAACATCTCAGGACTAGACAATATCTATGAGCGATGATTTTCGGGTTTTATTTTATTTTTTATGCTTTTAGATAATTTGCACTTTTCTTTACTCCTTCATTTATTATTTTATTTTTTACCTTCAACAATAAAAATACGATTATTTTAATATTGTGACTGTAAGACGGAATATATTGGGTTATTTTACTATAAATATTAGTAGTACATCTAGAAAATAATATTATAAAAAGGAAAATTTTATTTCTGCATGTATTGATGCATTCCAACAGCTTTAGACAAATCTTCTTGTTCGGGATTAGATTCAAGTCTCAATTCTACAATAAAAGGATAAAAGTAAAAGGTTTATTGTTTATTCAGGAAGCTTTAAAAAGAATATTGTTACTGATTAGTTGGATAATGCTCGCTTGAGTTTTGAAATTTAGGATATCGAGTTTGGCGTCGAGGATACGCTTCATGTCGTAATCGGGCTTCGTCTGCAAGATCTTTGAGATGTCAAGCTCATCTTTATTCCTCTCTTCCTGAACGGAGGAAATCGTCTCTGTGAGGATTCCTTCGACCGCAGCCTCAACAGTGTTCTCGGAATTCGGGACTTTCAGCTCCAAAGTATCGATCGTGTCTCTATCAACAACCCTATTACCTCACACACAAAAACATAAAATTATATTATACAATATATACAGATTCTACAAGTTTAAAAGAAAATGCTTTACATTTTCTTTCGCGCAGTTCTGAGGGCTTCCAACCTCTCTTTCCTCTTCTTCGACTCGATCTCCATAAAGTTTTATTTGATTATAGTGCTATTGTTATTCGGAAGGTCGTTTTTTATCAAATCGACTATATATATATTTAAATGCCTTATAGTTGTATGCTTTTAATTTTTTTTGGAACAGATAAACTGGGGGAAATTTTAGAGATTGATTTCAAGCAGTGAATAATAAGTGCTAGTTTAGTTTGTAGTATTGTTTATTTTCGCTGTACACTTAGATGTGCATTTATTTAGACGAAATATTTCTTCTTTTCTCAGTGATTTGCAAAGAAATATGAAATATTTGAAATTAACAGAAAATAGCTGTAATTTTATTTAATATATTTGGACCTATCAAATTAGTGCGTAAATTCCAAACTATGATTGAGACCTTAATCTCAATC
>LSSN01001869.1:0-23799 GCA_001970855.1 Smittium culicis
ATGATAATGTATTAGTGGATAGATAATCATGAATTATTTAATGCATAATAATCCAATCCTATACTGGTCTATTAGTGGATAGATAATCATAGATTATTTAATGCATAAAATTATTAGTAACACAATGATCGATAATCGAATAAGGTTTGCTACAGAGATAAACAAAGAGCTTCAAAGAATAAAGCTCTACATAAATAGAATAGCTACAATAATTATTATACTTTTAAAACACTATTTTTTCGGCAACCTAAATTGTATAAAAGGGGCGCCAAATTTCATTATAATATTTTCTTCAGTGGTTATCGCTAATAAATATTTTCCCATTCCTATTCTTATATATTATTTAAAAGCTTACAAAGCTAACATATTTAAATGGAAATAGTTAAATATAATAGCTTAAAAAATTTGCTCAATATTATCATGCTTAATTAGATTTTTCATATGGGAGATTCTGAACGAAGAGAGCACTTTGTTGCAGTTTAATGTTATTGGCCTGTATAAGCACTTTTTGTAAGTATAATTGGAGGAGCAAAAAAGGCATTTTGGTTTTTCTATTTCTATGTCACAATTTAAAATTTTTATTTGCTAAAAAAGTAAATTATTCTACTCATTGGCCGTTTATTTTTTATGCGATTTTATGCACTGAAACTCTTTACGTTATAAAATGACCTCTTCATAAAGAATCACCCATATTATGGTTTTGCTATTAAATATTGATTGGTGATATAAGGATTATTATTTCATAACATTTTACCATTAATAAATTTTCTTTACTTTTTAGGAAAAAATATCATTTATATTTAGAGAAACCACATAAAGTGAATCCATGAACTTATTTTTATTCAAAATACTCACCAAATAAAAACAAAATAAGCTATTGTATCAAAAACTTTATACTCTCAACCTTAAATACTAGAGAATAAACCTTATCAAACTTGTACTTTACACCATGCTGTGTCGTATAGAAACGTATATAGACCAGATTGGATAGTAACGGATGTATTTCCAATTAAATTACGATTTTTTGGTAATCAATTGGCTGCGGTTTTCCCACAGGGTTTTTACTTATCTAAGTTAACCAATAAATACCTTTATTAATTAATTTATTTCTTATACTATCGCTTTACTTTACTTTATAAATCGATTTATTATTTACTGAAAGATTCAAAGGAAAAAATTGTTTTCCTTCTTCTAGGTTTTCTTTGGCTAAATTTTGATAGATTCGAATTACAGAAATAAAACTATATCAATTTTTACATACTACTGTTGCGTATAAAGAATAAGATTTTCTACATATATGTTTTAAGGTGATTTTATTTAAGCGAAAATGAATGCGGATTCAAATTTTATTGAATCCACTTTAAATGTAGAAATTTTAGGATCTAAAATTTTGTAAAATGATAATATAAGAATAAATAATTATATTCACAGCTATCCTATAACAAGTCTATCACCAAAAACAATATGAGGGAAAAAATGTGTTTGTCAGATTAAAAAATGCATGAATATCATTGGCTATACCGAATATTACTTTGGTATATAAAGCAACTGTAATTGCCGTATTGATTTGGTTAGTTGCGCTATGGTTTTTTCCCACCGGTTTTTTCCTTGGCTTAACTCCAAGATGGAATGCTAATGCCTCGCCAAGTTTATTATCAAGTTATATCACAATCATAGAAACCAAGGCCACTAAAGAGAGTGTGAACATATTATATTATTCTGATAATATAAAATTTATGTTACTGTTTATTTATTTATTTATTTATTTATTTATTTATTTATTTATTTATTTATTTATTTATTTATTTATTTATTTGTTTGTTTGTTTGTTTGTTTGTTTGTTTGTTTGTTTGTTTGTTTGTTTGTTTGTTTGTTTGTTTGTTTGTTTGTTTGTTTGTTTGTTTGTTTGTTTGTTTGTTTATTTATCATTAATTTAGTATAAAAGATTCCGATGTTGAAGTGATAAAATAGAAAGAGAGAAAAAAATATTAAAGGTATTATTTTTAATAATAAAATTGAAGAAAACTTAAACCCTTGTCTTATATTAAATAATAAAGGAGTATTAATAAAAAGTATACGCCGTATGAAAAACACAAAATCATCTATAAAATTATGATTTTGTAAATTTCTAGTTTTTTTTCATATTGTTTTTAAATAACTTTGTGTAAATCATAAAGATAACTTATAAATTTTTAATTTATCATATTTAGGTATATTTTATCATAATTAGCTATAAATTATCACAAATTTAAAAATTCTATAAGCTCATATGACCTTATTCATGTGATATTAGTTTCAGAAACAGTCTCACATCAATAAAATGGTATAAAAAGGGTTATAAAAATTTGACTAAGCTTTGAGTTTTTTGGGAAATAAAATAATAATTAAAATAAAAGCTTCCTACTAAATTATAATATTATAAAATCTAATTTTGTAGCTTTAAACATATCTTAAATAATAATTTTAAACAACACCTCTTATAAAACATTCTTTGAAGAGACTTATATTTAATTTATATAATTTTCATATTGTGGACTAGGCCGTGTAAATATAAATTAACTTACAACAATACAATATTGTTGTGAAACTTTTATATCAATGACAAACCATTTTTCCCTGTATGGTTTTTAGGGGTAACATTGATATTCATTTTATTATTAATACTATAATTTTTACTATACCATCATAAAAACAAACAATGATATGTGTATCAAGTTTTGACACTATATACGTCAATGGAAATTTCATTAATTTTAATATATGTTTAAACGTTCTGAATGACTTATCCTTGCAAAATTACTTTTAAATAAAATTTATAAACGTATAGTATATAAAATTTAAATAATATAATAGATAAATAGAAATAGTTTCTATAAATACCTCGATAAAAGATATATGAATTGGGGAAGCAAAGAAATATAATTAAATCATTATTATAAATTTTCTTCCATATAAAATAATAAAATACAAAATAAATTTATTTTAAAATATTTATTAATAAATTTAAATAAAATTGATACATATTGTGGCCTAATTTTAATAAAATCACCTCCAAAATAGAAGTTAAATCTATTATAATCTTTTAAGTACTAATCATAGTATACATCTGAATAATTAAACGACAGATTAAATCAAAATAACATTTTTTATATCCAAAAATATTGAAGAATTCGTTAATCGTAAAATACCTTTTTTTCCTCCTATGTTTTTTGTTATGGAACGATATATCGGATCTATTGGAATTTACTTAGTTTTACATTTTCGATTATAACTAAAATAATTCACTTTACCATTTTCTAAACATTATATAAGTGGAATAAATACTATTTGAATCCAAACTATATTTTAACTTGAATAAAATCACCTTATAAAATATATTTGAAAGGCCCAATTCTTTATATGCAACATGACTCACATTTGTTGTATAAAATAAAAATGTGGTGATATAACGGGCTAATTTTTTCATTTTTAGTTTTATAGCCTTATTACTCCAGATACCGAACCAATTTATCATTATTATCACAATTTAACGTTTTTTGCTTTATAATTTATTTATCTATTTTTAAGTGGTATGATTCCATTTCCCAAGGATCTTTTGATTATGTTTAGCAAATCACCATTAAAGAGAATTTTTTCATGTATAACATGACTTGTGTGAAAACAAGTCATATAATACTAATACCACCAAGGATAAATATTTATAATTTAAAAGCATGGATGAAGTTGAAATGAGATAGCGAGGAAAGTGAATAAATAGCTACAGCTTTGGTAAAAAAGATGAAAGACATGTTTTTTTTGTTTTTAATAAATATTAACACCATTTAAATCGTTATTAACAGATATTGTATCAAATTATTATATTTATATTTTATATCATAAGCAGAAAAATGATCAACTTTATGGTTATAAAGTTAATCTGGTATTCAACTAGTAACAGCGTATATAACAAATAATATACGACACATTTTTCGTATAGAAATGTATGCAGAACAGTTTTGATGGAATAAGATGTATATCTATTAAGATTAGAGTTTAATGGAAATAAATAAGATATGGTTTTCTGACAGGGTTTTTACTTATTTAATTTAACCAATAAATATTTTTAATTATATAACAATATAAAATTTTAATTCATAATAAGTTAGAATTTAATTGGATATTATTTTTTGGGGGTTTAATTCGATTTTTTATTTAAAATACATACCAAGGAGGCAAATTAGTAAAAGTAAGATGAATAATTATTTTAACTAAAAATTAAAGTGTTTTCAAAAATGATATTTAAAAAGGAATATTAAGCTCAAGTTCAAAGTTTTTAAAACAAGTTTTAATTATCGAAATTCAAAGGATCGATTGTTTTCATTAAGTACTATATTGGTTCAAAAGTGCCTCCTCTTATCTAGTAAAGTTTTGATCTGGTTTTTATATATATTTTGTCTTATTTTTTCTACTGTTTTTTTTCTTTATTATTTCACCTAGGGAAACGGTATCATTATAAGTAAATTAATTTAACGACTTAATAAATATTTATTAGCTAAATATTTATCTCAAAATACCCCCGCCCCCTCTTAGATGCAACTCGACCTCGAGCTGCTGACTTTGGGTAATACCAATTTTTATGATTCTCGTCAAAGTTTGTTACGAACGCCGACTTCAAACGATTTCCATGTATCCATTTATTTCCTATGGTTCCACCTTTTTCTTTAAGTAAGTAAGTTGAGTTTGTATCTATTTTAACTATTTTATAGGGAACATACAGTTTTTCTAAAAAAATTTCTTTGTCTCCTCTATTAGTAGTATGCCATCGCCGATTTTTAATTTCCTCTATTTCGATTTTGAATCTTTGCGAGCTTTGTCTTTCAAAGCAACTAATTCTACTTTATTTTTTGCACTTTTTCTATTTTTATTTAATAAAAAGAATTGTTTTTCCTAAAATTTGATACTATTTCAAAAAAATTTTAATAAATCGAAATTATTTATATTTGGGGTTTTATTTTCACCAGGAAGTCTCGGATGCACTCCACAAGTCAAATAAAACGGCGAATAACCTGTTGAAGACTGTACTCTAATTATACACCAAAAAAGAATTTTGTCGATAAACTCGTCCCATATTTTAGTATTCCCATTTTAGTACTTCGTTATCATTTTACCTATAATCCCATTAAATCTTTCACATTTTCCATTAGTTCTGGGATGGAAAGCAGAAGTAGAAAGGTGTTTAATATTATACTTAGAAAGATAGTTTTTTAATATCTCTGACATAAAATAGTGTTCTCTGTCAGTATTAATTTCTTCAGGACAGCCAAAATTCAACACTATATTATAATAAATAGAATTTCATATTACTGAAGCAGTAGCTGCATCTATATCTTTACTTATTGAACACTAGTAACGTAATCGACTGCTACTATAATCCATTTTTTATTATTTTTATTAGTGGATAAGATTCCTATAAAATCTACAATCCACATTTTAAAAAGAGCTGGCACTACTAATGGGTGTAATGGATCGAATTCTTTCAGTTTATTGATATTAATAGAATTTTGGCACTCGGAACAAGATTTTAGTCATTGTCCCATATCTTTAAACATTTTAGGCCACCAATTATTATTCTTAGTTATCTCATAAAACGACTTTGTGCCTAAGTGTCCAAAAGATTTATGCATTTATCATATAGTATCGGCTCTAGTCAAAAATTTCAAGTATGGTATCATTTTTTTTCCTTCTGAAATAAAAAAACAGTTTCTAAATCTGAGCCGTACACAAAATTTCCTTTATTTTAAAACTAAAATTATCTAGTCTTACTATTCATCTTTTGGGGATATGTATTTTTTTCGGCATTTATAAAATTCAGTGGTCAGTCAGGGTCTATGAATTTTTCCTCGTTGGTAATTATCATAAGATTAGGAATCCTCAAAAGACTATCAGCAGCTTCATTGATTTTTCAGGGTCTATATTCAACTTTTAACTGGTATTCTCTAAGTTCTTCTACATTTCTACACATTCTTTTGGATAATTCCTTTTGAAAATCGTAGAGCTGTAATTAATCATGATCAGTTACTATAATAGTTGTATAACCGTTATCTATATAATTTCTCCATGAACGAAGAGCGTGAAAAATATCTTATAATTCCAGCTCATGTGTGGGATATCTTTGTTCTTCATCATTTAATTTTCGGGATAGATATGAAAAAGGGTTTAGATTGTCATTTTTTTCTTAAACCTTTAATAATACTGCTCTTGTTGAATATTCTGAAGAGTTAAAATCTATGAAATTTTTTTTTTCTAATGAGATTTCTTGAGAACTGGAGCATTAATTTAATTATTTTTTAATAGCGAAAAGGTAGTTTCGTGGATAGGCAGCCGATTTATTTGTTGATTTTTTGTTATTTCATTTTTAAATAAGATTGTAAGAGGAGACACTAAATGTGCAAAGTTCAGGATAAATTTCCTGAAGTAAGATGCAAGGCCATTTAATTTTATTACACAATGTACAGTTTTTAGTTTTTGCCACTCTAACACTAATTTTATTTTAACTCGGTCCGATGAAACACTTTCGCTAGAAATAATATGTCCTAAAAAACTAAAATAGTCTTTTCCAAGAGCATTTACTTAAATGATAATATAATTTATTTTCAGCAAGCTTATTTAGGACTTTTTCAATGTGTATTGCATGTTAATTTGTGTTTTTGAATAAATAAGAATATCTTTAAGATAGATTAAAACAAAGATATCTAAAAACTCATTCTTTATTTAATTCACGAGGGATTGAAAAGTTGCAGGAGCGATTATGAGCCCAAAAGGCAGAACTTTAAACGCAAATTTACCATATCTTGTATTAAAACCAGTTTTGTCTCCGTCAGTTTCTTTTATCCTCAATTGGTGATACCCAGACCTCAAATCAATTTTTGAAAAGATTTTTGCTTGTCCTACTAATGATAGAAAATCGTCTACTCTTGGTAATGGTCCGGTATTTTTTTCACAAATATTATTTAATGCGCGATAATCAATGCATAACCTTTTTGTACCATCTTTTTTTTACAAAAAGCACGGGTGAGCCCCAACTAGAGGTTGATGGTCTTATTAATCTCTTTTTCAAAAGGTCATTTAATTGTATTTTTGGCTCCTCCAATCCTTGATAAGAAATTTTATACGCAGTTTTATTTATTAGTCCCGCGTTTCCGGTTTCTATGCGAACCATATCCGGTTTAATAGGAGGAATTTTATTACTTTTTTTTGTAAACAAAATTTTAAACCTGATTATTTTTTCTTTAGTTTATGTATTTTTGATTTTCTTTAGAAAATCATCTCATTCAGCGAGTCGTTCTAAATCATTTTCAATTATTTTGGTAGCGATAAAACTTCCATCTTTCTCTATTTCAGACTTTATTTCATTTCTTTCGATATATAAATTTTCTTTAGAGAAGTCAAGATCATAATAAACCTCATTAAACCTAGCAATTCTTTCCTTCGAATCAATTTTTGGATTAAATTCTAGAAGCCATGCTCGACCCAAAATAAGCGGGTGTTTTAAATCATCAAAAACCAAAGCATTTATCAAAATTTCCATAGTGTTAACTTTTGCCTTAAATTTATATTGCTGTTTTATGTCATATTTTTTTCCGTTTGCAAATATAATTTTTGTAGGCTTGGTTAAGTCTTCCGTCTTAAGATAAACTATCCACTATTTTTTGATATGACTTCAGTAGAAGTTCCACTATCAATTAGAACAAAACAGTTTCGCTCATTAACTTCTAAATTCACTATTATTGGTTGATAATTTGAACCATCATTTTTGTTAATCTCAAATATATCCTCATTCTTATCTGTTTTATCTTTTCAAGGAGAATCTATCCAGATTGAACATTTTCCTTGGTATTTTCCCGAAAATTTTTTGCAATCATTTAGCATGTGCCCTTTATCTTTACAATAGAAGCACAAGCCTCTTTTCTTACACTCGACTCTTCTTTCATCTTCTGATAGAGATTTAAAGTCGATATAGTCTATGTCCATACTATTCGGGTGTCTATAAGCAGTAGTCTTTAAATTAATACCATTTTTTTTTATCACAAAAGCCTTGGTTATGACTACAAAAAGAGTAACCGTCTCAAATTTCTGCAGTTTTTATGGCATCCAATAAATTTTTAGGGTCACGTACCAGGACAGAAGCACGTATATTTGGTTTTAAATTTAGAATAAATTTATCCAATGCTTCCTCCTCTGAAATGGTTCCAATAACCGTTTTAAGTCTCAGGGATTCTTATGCATAAGCAGAAACAGATGTTTTTTGTCTCAAGAAATGGATTTGATCTCTTAATTTCTTCTTCTTTTGTTCGATACTAAATCTGTCCTTTAGTGCATTTACAAAAATTTACCAATCGCCAAAAGGATTATCAACAGTTTTTTTCCAGGCGTGGAAACAAGTCAAAGCGTTTTTTAATAAACGGTTTGCAGCCGCTGCGATCAAAGTATTATCTGTGGTAAAACCAGATGCCATTTTCCATATATCAAACTAAAAGAGCCAAAGGTCTACATCCTCCTGCATAGTTCCGCCAAAATTATTAATTTGTATTGCATTAAAAGGTTGAAGTTGTACATTATTAGAATTAGTTGAATTATGAAAATCACTTGCTAAAGAGCAAGTAAGCTAATAAAATTGGGGTCTAGTTAATGTGATATCGTTGGGCATATGTACATCTTATTCAAAAAAATTTTTAAAATTTTTTATATAAGCTATTTAGGAGTAAAATTACAGTAATTAATATGATTTATTGAGTTTAAAATCATGTGGTGCTACCTAAATTTCAATTTTTAAATTATCTAGCAGTATAAAAATCTAATTTGTGATAGGTTTGAATTTAATTTGTTATTATTTTTGGGGGTTTTAACTCAAAGATTTATATAAAATACCTACAAGGAGACTAATTAGTGAAATTTAGGCAAATAACAATTATTTTAACTAAAACTTCAAATGTTTTCTCAAATGATATTCAAAAAGCAATTTCAAGCTCAAGTTCAAAAACTGTTTTGCTCTCTCTCTCTCTTGAAAGAAATAAATAAAAAAAGTAATATTAACATTAAGAAACGTTTTTAATCTTAAATCATATTTTTCTAAAACGATAGAGGAAATAGAAACTACAAACAATAGTATTAATAAGGAACAAAGTTCAACATGGGCGATCGTACTAAGTTCAAAAGTTAAACCCCCTGATACTAATAAAAAAAACTGGTAATAAAATTTCCTCAGTATTGCTGCTTAAAGCGACTACACGGAAAGATCCTGTACAAAGAAAAATAACATGCCTTGGTGGAAACTCATTATAGTTAGCACTATCTATTAGAGAAATTGACAAAAAAATTTATGAGGTCGTGCAAAGTATACTAACTCGATTTTTAGATATCAAAATGTGCTTTGAAATTTAAAACTGTAGAAAAATTCTATTTTTAAAATTCACAAGCGGTATAGACCTTGAAAATATAAAAAAAGTAGAATTTTTAGAAACCACAGAATATTCAGAGGAATTTAAAAATATCATTTACCATTATATAATAGCTTAAGTGTCTAGGAAGTAGCCAAAAAAGCATATGATAAACTTTCGAAAATAAGGGAATTTCTTGATATTACTGTCCTAAAATTAAAAAGTATTAATTTTTTTCCCATCTAAAAGTATCAAAATAAAGTTTAAAACCAAAAACGATAACCATATCCTTTCCCTATTAGAGATAAAAATTATACTAGTTTTTATTACTTTGGAAAAGAAATCAATATTTCTGCACTTGCTACAAACAAGCCGAAGACTGGAAATACTAGTATGAATATTTAAAAATAAAAATTGAAAAACAAAACAAAAAAAAAAGCAGGAATCAGTTCAAAAAAATCCAAAAAATAAAAAAAACTATTCAAGAAATAAATATAGAAAATATGGATGATAATAAGAATAAAAGATATTTTACAACAATTAAATGTGAAAAAGATAATTCTGAAAACAGAAATATCTTACCTTTCGGAGTGGATTCATAATTTTTAGACAATTTTCCAAGCAAAAACCCAGAACTTAATATTGAAATTGATAAAAAATCACAAAAAGTAAAAAATAATTTATAAATAATGTTGAAAAAAGCATAGAAAACATAGCAATTTTTCTGGTTCACAGAATACAACAATAAAAAAATGAAATATCTACTCAAGCCCAAATCTAAAAAAGTTGATAATATATAAAATTAATAATATTAACAATCGAAGTACATTCAATAAAATTCAGAAACTCAAATAAAAACTAATTAATAAAATAAATATATTACTTCAACTTCTAGAAACAAACAAAATTGAAAATATATTCGGTCATATCGATGCAGTAGGTGAAGTCACTCCAAATTTTCGCTTATAAAATAAAATTCAGTCGATAAAAGAGACAGAAAGGAAAAAATTTTTTATTCAGAGATAGACATAGAGTTAAACTAAGCTTATAATTTAATCTTTATAATCGAAGAAGAAACCCCCCCTCCAATCCAAAAAAAACAAATAATGAAAAATATAAAAATATCAACCTTTAACGTGAAGAGAATGGCTGGAAATAAAAAAAAAAAGGGCATAATTTTTACATATCTAAAGATATGTGTCAAATCGGATATATTTTGCTTACAAAAAATAAATATAAAAAACATTGAAATGCCTTTTTGGCTCAACTACTGGGACGAAAAATTATCATTGTCAAAATACACTGCTACAATTATTAATAATGATAATTATAATATCACAAATAAGATCACATTCTTTGAAGCAAGAACTAATATCACCCTAGTTGAGAACAATAAAAAAGAAAGAAAAAAATTAGTAAATCTGTACCTACCAAATAACAAAAAAGAAAGTCTGATATTACTATAATTAGTTACAGAAAAAATTATAGCCAATTAAAATAAAAGGGAAGAATTAATAATAATGGGTGACATGAATATGGTTGAAAAGGAAAAACAGGTCATGTCGCCTCAAAAAACTACAAAAATAAGAGAATGGGAAAACATGGAGAAATTAATAAGCCCCCTCGGCCTAAAAAACTTGCTAAGCGAACTATAAAAAGAGGAAATAATTTATACCTAGAAAGAAGTCTCTAGTAGATATAAATCGATAATTAAACATATTTTTGTATCATAAATTACCCGAAGAAAATTCTCAATAGTAGAGATTGGCTCAACAGAATTCTCTGACCATAAATTTATTACGTTCAAAATAAACTACTCGTCAAAGCCAAAAAAAAAAAATATTAACAATTGGAAAGTAATCTTTAAATTACTGGGAAATGATCATATCTCCGCTGAAATAACAAAAATACTTGTTACAAAATATACATCACTCAATGATTGGAAGGATATAAATGACAAATGTAAAAGAGTTTACATAAAATATGATAAATTTCACTCGAAAAATAATGCAATAAAATCATTTGAAGAAAAAAATATAATTTGAAAAAATATTGTAAAGGGCTGTAAAACTAGTGGGAAAATTAAAATATTATATAATTAAGAACTAAAAGTCAACCAAACAAAAATTTTCAAAATCAAGAAAGAAAAGCTAGAAGGAATTTTTTAAGGTCTCGATCTATTGGGCAGAGAAAAATGAAAATTCAAACAAGTACTTTTTTTGGAGCACTCAAAATGAAAGAATAAAAGAAAGAAATTGACCAACTGATCGAAGATTATGATAATGTAAAAGAGGATAGGATATAAATAAATAAAATATGCTATAGATTAAATTCCATCCTATTTGAAAATGGAGAAAAAAATCCTGATAGTCAATCGATTCTTTTACAAAACATCAATAATAGATTATAAACTACATAATCGAGTGAACTTAATAAGGATATAGAGTTAACGAAATAATTAACTCAATAAATGATTCGCATAACAATAAATCTCCAGATCCAGATGGCTTTATTTTTGAATTGTATAAAAAAAAAAGGAAAAAATTATAAAAAATTTAAAAGAAATTTATAAAAATGCTATCGAAATGATAAAATGGAACAATTTAAATGTGGATCAATCATTTCTACTACAAAAAAAAGGCGACCTAAAAAATCTAAAGAATTATAGACCGATAGCCCTCTCAAATTCAGACGAAAAAATATCAACTAAAATCCTTACCAAAAGAATTAAAAAAGTGATTTGTGATCTGATAAATAATTACCAGCCATTTTTATTATAAAAATAAAAGTACATTTGATAATTTAATATAAATATACTTCTTAATTGAGAATATTATAAAGGTTTCAGAAAAGACTTATGGTTAACATTTAAAATTAGACCAAGAAAAGGCCTATGATAGGGCAAACTGGGATTATTTATTCAAGTGTCTAGAAAATTTTGGCTTCAGCAAATTTTTCATTAATAAGTTTAGATTTCTATATTCCTTCCGAAAAACTTCAATTAAAATAAATGGAGAATCAACTCGCCCATTAGAAATAAAATAGGAACTCTTACAGTGAGATCCGTTATCCCCGCTTTTATAAAATTTACCAATAGATTCACTATTTCTAAATATAAACAAGCAAATAGAAGGTATATCAATATCCAAATGTTACATCAGATTCTTAGTTTATTCTGATGATTTGATAGTAGATATACAAAAAAAAGATTATGAGTCAAAAATAAATGAAGCCTTGAAAATTCATTATCTAGCTTCAAATTCCAAGATTAATATGGAGAAAACAGCCTATGCTAAAATAAGAATACCAAACGATTATGGATAATAAAAAAATTCATTCCAGGAAACGAAACCTTTAATATCTTGGGAGTTCAATTTAGCTCTAACAAAATTGAAATTAAAAAAACTCAAGAAAAATTATATAAATACATAGATAATAAAATTAACAGTTGGAAAAGCAGAAAAATATCGCTTAAAGGGCGATTAATATCGGAAAACACCTTTCTATTATCAAAAATATAGTTTGCTACCCATTTAGTACCGTTCGAAAAAGACATATTATCTCTGACTAAAAAGAATTTCTAATTTTATGCGGTACAATAGAAAAGCGCGGATAAAGATAGACACAATTGAATTGGATAAAAATAAACGGAGGTTTTTGCCTGCTAAATTTCGAGGCATTATCAAAAACTCTCTTTATGAAATGGTATAATGACCTGATTTGAAACAATCAAAGTAATTTGAGAGACTCAGCTCTTAATAGTCTACAAGGTTTAGCCAATAAATATTCGAATAATGAAAATTATATATATATATATAATTATAAAAAAAAAACAAAAAAAAAGATTTAAACAAATTTCCACCAATATGGAGAGAGGCAATAAAACTAGCAAATATTATCTACGAAAAAGACTACTCAGAAATATCTAACTGGCCATACAAAAAATCAAAATGCTTGGATTAAGCAAATTAATTAACATTAACTTAACGAAAAAAGACCAATCATTGTTATCTATAAATAAAATAACTAATTTTGGGGAATTTATAGCGAAATGCGATTTAATCTGGGATGAAGATTCGGATTACATATGCAGAATCAATTTAAATAGTAAGTCAATAATTTTTAATGTAGCTTCAATCCAGAAACGCGAATGGTTTGAAAAAGAGTACACCCGATCATTCAAAATAGCAACGGAAATATTCAAAAATTAATAATCAGCCAATATGTGTATGGAAAAACCGAGAGGTAAGAAAAATAATTGAACAGAAAAATAGAAAAGAGTCAATAGTTCGACCAAAGTGAAAATATATTGGTAAAAAAACTAATTTTGAACCTGTTTTTAATTTTATGAAAATCCATAGAATTGACCTAGAGCCTAAAATCATTAGCCACTTAACCTAATACTTCATAATGCGCTAATAACTGGAAAAAAAATTAAGAGTATGGAATAAAGGAATATTTGAAAAATCACAAGAATGCAAAATATGAAAATCAAGAAAAGTGAATATCGTACATATATATTTCGTCTGTAAAAAAATAAATGAATTCTGGAAACTTATTCTTCAGTTTATAAATAAAAATTCTACTCTTGATACCTGTTTAACCAGTAGAATAACTTTCGATATAATTTTTGATTTTTTAGTGTCTTTCAAAGGCAAGTTACCGAATGTAGATATAATATAAGGATTAGAGATATGGGGAATTCATAGATCCAAAACAGAAGCTGAAATAAATAATAAAATATTGCCTATTGAAGGAATATTCGTCAGATGGAAAAATTTCCTTATAGAAAAAATAATCAGAGGTTCAAAATTTTCCAAGAAAAGAGACACCTGGAGCAAAATTAAAACCTATTAGTTTTCCAATGAACCAGGTGTAAAAGTAACTTTTAATAATAGTTGACAGTATCTCACATATATCCGTTTCTTTTTTCAATTTAATACTTTAAATTTATTTGAAGATACAATATAATTAAAATTACATTAAAAAAAAAAAAGCAATTTTTAAAAAAAATTTTACTTATTGAAATTCAAAGTATTTTATTATTTTAAGTAAGTATTGATGTAAGAATTCATTTTTACAGCATAATTTCCCACAAAAATCTCAGGCTTTCAGTGACCATTGCGCCCAAAAATTACCATAATAAATACTACGCAGTAAGCGCCAACGCTTTACAATTAAATTAAAGATAGCTTAGATATTTCTAAAAAGACATTTAAACGACTGCTTTTCCATTCCACGGAAAAGAAATTCATTTAATCTTTTTATTGCCTACTTCTTAGATTTCATATTAGTAATTGTTTTTATTTCTATACATATTCCTATACCATATTTAATCAAAAAACCAACTTTAAATCCCAGTCTTAACAACTGGATTTGTTCAAAAGTGCCTCTCCCTTTCCTAGGAAAGTTGTGATATAGTTTAAATATTTTTTTTTGCATTATTATTTTTTATCTTATTATTTATTTTCTTTATTATTTGACTCAGGTAAACGGTCTCATTATAGGTAAATTCATTTGATGATTTATTAAATATTTATTGATTTTCTAAATATTTATCTGACAATGATATCATTTTATTTCTACCTTATTAAACCTTTCCCGCGCATTATCTATTTTTTTCCTACATAATATAACCAACAGTGTTCAATTAAAATACTTTAATTCCGAGGCTTCAAGAAATATTGGTAAATTGTATTATAATAGCAAATAATACACTTGTTTATAAATCATAAAATCGATTTTTTTAAAGAGTGTTGGACGGGAAAGAGTTAAGCGATTTATTATTTGTTGAAAGATTTTAAAGAAAAAGAGGTTTTCCTTCTTTACATTTTTAGTCTAATTTTTTGGAGAGATTCGAATTACAGAAATAAAAATTCAATAACTTTTTTAGAGATGACGCATAAATAATATTTAGGTTTATGGTACATAAAAATATCTTCATCACTTATTTCTTCATTTGTAATTGGGTTGGGTTAAAAGCTTTTTCAATATTGAATAAATAACACATTTAACCCATTCTAGGGCCAACTCTGAAACTTTTTTAAAAATCATAATTGAATAAATATATTTTTAATGATTTATTTTGGATTCATAGGATATAATAGCCAATAAGATATCAACCTACTAGATTGATTTATCAGGCTGTCGCTTGATTGGATAATTTTGGTAGTTCAAAAAAAGTCAACTGCCCCTGAAAGGGCTGTACTAATTTAATAATCATGTTTGGATAAACCTAGTTAAGTTAGTATAATTGGGATTTCTAAATTTTTCAGAAAATTATATTTTATTGCTCTAATTTAATTATTAACTTTACATTAGGATGGGTAATTTTGGTAGTAGAAAAAAAAAACCAGCCGTACCAGAAAGTGTAAAATCAAGCTAATAGCGCTAGTAATTCTAACATTGGTAGTTGACCAACAAAAAGCCGAAGTAAAATTTAGTATTTTTTTTTAACCACGAAATTGTATTGGTATGATAGCGAAGCTGGAAGCTATACCGTAAAGTAATCATAAAAGACGATAACGTTTGTGCAAGGATAAAAAAATTTCAAAATACAACCACAAATTAATCCAGCTTCTGGTCTACCGGTTGTGCAACTAAAAAGGCGGAACGGATCAATCCGCCAACGGAAAGATTTCCTTAAGGTTGTTTCTAGTATTAGGCGGGATGACTTGAAGTTACATCCAGTCAAGGAATTAAACTCGTTCGAGCAATATTTAATTCGCTGATATTATAGAGTTCCTATGTAAAACATAAATCTAACAGGGTTAATAAAAAAATAGTCACCTACCATAATTATATGATTGATCAACCTGAATCTCCTGAAATAAACTTGTAGCAACTGAGATCAGCATTTCTGTCAAGCCCATCTATACATTAGAATTATATTAAAGTGTGCTATTATTCGACTGGTTGAAGAGCTATTTAGAAGATATTTCTAGTGTTTAAATTTATACAAGCAAAAATTTTATTTATCATTATGATTAAATTGTGAGTTATTTTTAGGATTAAATAAAATTTACGCTGAAATTGAGAGACATAGCAGGGAAATGTATATTAAACTTCCAATCTGGTATATAATATTAGTAAAACTTGGTCTTTAAAAATTTTCATTAGCCGATATTTTTGTACTTGAGTAAAGTGGTACTCTTGTATACAAATTTCTAGAGGTGTAGTTTTTAACATATACTCTTTCAAAGAAAAAAATATATATATAGGCTATAAATAAATGAGTTTTGTTGCTATTTTTATTGTATATTTTTTATAGGGATTACTTTTAATGTATTTTAATTATATTTTTTAAAATATAAAAAAATTAAATGGCAATAAGAAATACTACAAGAATAAAACGGTTATGATTTGCAATAATTATGTGTTAGCTATAAAAAAAAAAAATTCCTCTAGTAACACGTACCTACTTGCTATCCTTACTTTTTTATATAATATTCCAATTTGATAAAAGATCGCAATATTTGACAAAGGTATTATAATTTTTTTTCATAATTTTTTTTTGAAAATCCTGATATTTATCGCGAAGCAAATTTAATAATCTGTTAGATAAAATAGTTAAACATATGAGGGGATATTTGGAGGTGTGGAACTTTTGCTATTAATTTTTTTTTTTTTACTGGTCATCGTCTATATTTGTACTTAAAGTCCTATTTGAACTTGTTATAGAATGAGTTGACATATAAAACCAACAGTTTTGTCTAATTGACATTATCAAATATAATTTCTAAGAATATCTATTCCGCTGTTCTTTAGAATCTCATATTAGAATCGAAAACACTTAGAAAGCGTTCAAGAGTGTGAGACAGGAAGGGAATGATTAATTACAATAATAATATGTAAATAGTAAAATATGTAAGCAAGAAACACAAAAAATCTAATGTAGTTTCGAAATAGTGAATTTGTTACCATATTTTATAAAGATATAAATTAGTGTGAAATGATAAAATAATCAAAATAAGATTACATAATATATGATTAGAAAATACATTGTTAAAAAAAAATTATAAAAAACTCAACACAGCTGTTATCTTGAGAATATCAGTAAATCTTATTAGGTTAAATTAACTTTTAGTTGTTTAAGGGCAGCTTTCCTTTGCCATTTAAAAATTTGCTAATAATTTCAACAAACTATAAAATTGAAGAATTTATTAAAACCGCGATTGGATAATCATCATGCTACAGCAACTTTGGAGATGCAAAAAAAAAAAATTGTTGGACTTCATTAGATAATTCGCTTTGCACTAACTTTTATTTCAAATTAGAATTTGTGCTATTTCTGGCTAGCTTTGGACCTACAATTAATTTGCTGGTTTAGTTAAATTCGAAGCGATTACTTGATATGATGATAATTGCTAATCTTTTTTACTATTTTTATACATATTGAAGATCTAATTGCCTATTATTGTGCCAGAGAATAGGAAATGGTGAAAAATCGTTTATTTTTGGAATTTATCTGTTTAAGGAAAAAATATTTGTTATTCTTTTCAAAATTTATTAATAATAGAATACGTAAATTTACAAATACAAGAATAAAAAGCTTATAATATGGTTAAAGCTCTCAATATATTTTTTGATAGTGAAGTAAATAGACACGAAGAAAAAATAACAGATATTATCTGCAATTTGTGGGGTGTTATTTTAGGGTGCAAAACTTTCACTGTCGTCGGTTTACTATTATTCATTCTGTGTAGAGTTTTTAAACTTTGAGGTGAAAAAGAACTGAAAACTGAATCTTTTAGCTTAAACTAATATAAATGATAATGTACTAAAATAGGATAGCAAAGATAAAAAGAAATGAAAAATCCCTATTATATTATGACTATTCCAGTAGTTGAATATTAGCGACAGGTATTTAATGCGCATTACAAACTAATGAGATTAAATGTATTATAATGAGATTTCAGATGAGGCTATTTGGTCATAAAAAGAGTATACATTTATAAGCTTGATCTTATTTACAGATGAATATGATTAGATACTATTTTTTTTTTTTTTTGAAAATTTATAACATTGGAGTAATAATTTATAACATTAGAGTGATGATTTATAAAATTATAATGATGATTTATAACGTTTGAGCGAAATTTTACATACTATGAGGGCTACTTTAGATATACTATTTTTTGAATATATTTGTTTGTAAATGCCTCTAGCTAAAGCTGTCGTAATTTTAGGGTGCAGGCAAATAGAAATAGATTAATCTGGTATTATTTAATAAATAAAAAAAAGCAATTACAAATTAAGGCCATACCTTGGCTCATTAATAGCCTTACGGGATTAATTGACTAAATTAAAGCTAATAAATTTTGATTTCGATACATAATGGAAAAATAGCTACGGACAATTATAATTAAATGGATTTTAAAATATAAAATAAAAGTAAAAGTAAAATTAAAAATAAATTAAAAATAGGGATTGGTTGATCAACCAAGCTAAAACCAATAACAATAAAGCACTATAAATATACAAGAAAATATTTGTAAGACCTCAAAGAATATTTAAAAATAGTGCAATTATCTGAAGGAAAAAAATTGCAGTGCAAATCTGCCGCAAGCTAAAGGGGAGGTTCAACATAATTATAAATCTTGTTCAATAAACCCGCTGAAGCGGAAAAAAAAATAAATCTCTTAAAGGATATCTATAATTGGTTTCATTGCTCGTACACTCTAAAAAAAATATATATAGATGATTATAAATCATAAGCTATTAAAGGAAAAAAAGTGGTATAGATTACTATAAACTAAAAAGATTTTTAAATAAAGTTTGGTAAATTAAAAACACCATAAATCCAAAGCTGACAATTGAGAATTGGGAATTGCTACAAAAATTCTAATTAAAGCTATAAAAATTCTAATTAAAGCTAGAAAACAGGCTGAAGGTTTAATTTAGCTCAATGTAGAAAACAAATATGCTACAAGTTTAATTTAGCGTAATGAAAATGAACAAAAATCGCAAATATGATTTATCTTAATTTAGCGTAATGAAAGAAAAAAAAAGAAAGATCGCAGATAGGCTGAAAGGAGTGAACCTCCAACTAAAGCATAGCTACACCGAATTCAAATTATTAATATACAGAGCTAGCAGAATTGTTATTAGCGAAGATTATGGGATATTAATAAAACTGACCGAAATTGGAAATCGGATGTAACTGAACTACCAAACTCCCGCTAATGAAATCAGTAACGCCAGCTCTATTATGCGCAGATTTGTCATCGAAAAGAACATTTGTCTAATATCAGTCTTACATAATCGGCCTGGACAGGAATCACAGCGTCTTTATTATCGTTTTAGCAAATTCGAGCGTACCTGCTAATGCAGCTGCCCAATAACAATAAACCTAAGGCCCTTTTGCCATTACTCAATACATTTATAAATAACTTCATCCCATCTTGCAAATATTTAATCGTATGCGCATAGATACTTCTGCAGCGCTTATATATATAGCTTTGCCTTTTTGCGTCTTCTCAAATACACCATCTATTCCCTTATTTATACTACCCCCCATTCTTCCCTCTTTGTTTCCCCCCTTATCTGTTCCTTTATTTATTCACCTGCCTCAATTTATTCACCTACCTGCTTTTATTGCTTTCGTAATATATCTCGTACCACCCACTCATCACCATATCCCTTTTAGCCCACTTGCTTTTTTTGTCTTGCATATAACTTGATACCCAACTCCAAGCGTCACTCAACCATATCCCGCATTTATCCACTCGTTGGCCTTATCTGCTACTTACCTCGTCTCAACACTCTACTCAGCGATTTATCACCCCCAACCCATAATAATATAAACGTAACAAGTTTGTGCATTATTTTACTGTATCTGAAATATAAGCTTTGCTAATATTACTTCGTATATACATATTTATTTACTTTATACTTTAATTAAGCCTATTACTTCGCTACAAAACCCACCCCCCATATCTCCTCTTCTTTCTATATACACATCTAATACCCATTTAATTGATACTATAGAACTCAGTAACTTTTAATCCTTTTTTTACACTATAATCCGCTGATGATCTTATAAAAAATATAGCTATATTATTGCTTTATAGACACATTCATTTTATCCATATTGGATTAAAATTGAATCTTTATTAAGGTTTTTTAAATCTTCCTCCTTCTCTGTTTCCACTCATTATATAATTATAACCAAAAAGCTTCGTAAAAGATCTTTTATTTTACATCAGTGAATTATATCCCAAATATTTTTATGAAATTATCATTAATTTCTCGTTTGAATACCTATATACATCTTAATCCATATTTGTAAATTGATATCTCCTAAATACCTTATCTCAATTAAATAATTTTTTGCTACCAAATAACTTCAAATTTGATACCAATTTATTCAATAACCAAATAAAACTTGATATCTACACATCACAATGAGTAATATTCCAATCTGGCAAAGAAGATCTGATAAAAGATCAGTTCCTTTTAATCCACACCTCAACCTATCTAAAACAGTCTTTTATCCAAATCACGGAATTAATACAAATAAACTAATCTCTGAAGCTCGCTCAAACAACAACCTTCCAACCCCACCACATACCTCCTTTAACAGCCATACCCAATTTACTCCCAGTTACACTGGCGCTAAAGTTCATTCAGGTCTCCTATCTGCTAGATACCCATCTAATACAGTCCATGAAAGAGACAACATTCCTCTAGATCCCGCTTCTAAAGACCACCAAAACTCAATAAATCGATTTAATAGTCCTACTCGTCACTCTTTTTATGAGCCCTATTCTGCTAACCCAAGAAAATATCTCAATGTCGGTAGCCCTGGCTATTTTAGAGAAAAAGTAAGCAGCCCTTATAAATACTGCGACCAAGAATCTTATAGCCATCCTTACAAAGTCCCTTTTTATCATGCAAATCCCTCTAATTTACCAAGAAACCCCAGCTCTTCTCATTACTATTACCATCAACCCCAATTTCTCAGACATCAGCCTCACTCAAAGAACTTTTTAAACTCAAACTCAAAGCCATCTTATAGCTTTTTTTACATGCAACAACGCCGTAGGCACACTAAAGAAGAGATTGAAACTCTTGAACAAGCTTTTAAAATTAACCCTATGCCGTCAAAAGAAGAAAAAATCGAGCTTAGCTATAAAACTAACATGGAAATTAAACACATCTCTATTTGGTTCCAAAATAAACGCCAGGCCGTTAAAAAGAAAAAATTAGAAAATACTTCTATGAGCCCAGAGTTACAAAACAATGATGAAGAAATAATCTCTCAAAAACCATCATTTATATCCCGTAAATCAAATGCCTTTGATATTAAAAATTTAATAAATCCTGATTTGTCTCATGCGTCTACCAATAACTACTCTAAACTTGACCGCCTCTCGAATTTATATGACTCTTCCAATAACAACTCTACAAAACCTTACTCCGCTACTATTGAAAGCAAATTCAGTTCTTTAATTAACGATTCTATTAAACAATCTAAAATAAATAAGCTTTCGAGTTATAAATATAACATCCCAGGATCTGCGGGAATTCCTAGTAACTATCACAGCACTCTCTACTCAAATAGCAAACATCTACCTAACATCTCAACCATAACTGACCCAGGCAATAATAATGATTGCCAGCTAACTTCTGTCAGCGACCCCCAGGAACGTAATCGATTCGAATTTACTGAAAATAAGAAATCTAACCCTCCCACTGATTTCCGTAGCAGGTATCCAAAACTAGCATCACCTTCACCATCTCCCCGATGCAAAAATCAAGATTTTTATCAGCAAAAAAATATAGATAATTACCATTTTTACCAAGATAATAATCTTGCTTCTCGTAGAAGCTCACAAGATGAATATTCGCCTCTCGAAACTGCAACTTATAATAAAATAGATACCAATGGTGACCTCGATTATGATATGGATCCCGTATCTAATAAAAATTACAAGTCCTATGACTATTTCGAATCGTCGCCGCGCACAGTAGATGGCCAAAAATCTTCTTTTTTTAGTAACGATACTCAAGACGAATATCGTGATTCGAATAATCGAATCGATGTAGTAAAATCAGACTCAAAAAAAATTACTACCCCAATTAGAGGTTCCTTTGATTGCTTGAAACCATCACCCCGTAGAGTAAAAAAACTCAAAGACTTGCTTATTAACGAATCTTACAACTACGCGCCCAATGATTTAATTAATTCTGATTCTTACTCTTCTCGAAATCAACCCGAAACAAGCTCGCACAAATATGTAGACTACAATAAATCTTCTTCTGAATCGATTATTATAAATAGCGCTAAAAGCTCTCCAAAATACAACAATTCATACCCTATTATATCTCAAAGAACAACGTTGGTTAGAAGCGAATCTCCCTAATGTATATTTTTTTTATCATTATCCCTCATCTATCCAAAATTGCCCATACCTCTAATCAACTCGTTTTTAAGTACTTTTCTTTGGTTCTATACCACTACCGACATGTGATAACTTCCTGTACCCACTTTTATTCATCCTCCATTTATTATTAGTTGAGCTTTCTGCTTGAAACAAACACACACGCACACATACACACATAGCATACTCCATCATTTCTTGGAAAAGTTAATTTTTTCCATATCGAATCTTATTCAAATTCTCACATCACATCTTCATATATCCCCTTCTCTTCCCTCTAAAAGAACAGTCTACTGTTATTTTAATATTCAATCCACTCTTGGCACATACACCCATTATCTCTTTGTTTTTTTTTTTTTTTTTAAATCCATTTTTCACTACTCATACGTTATATACGCTTTTTGCATCTCCCATAAATCAAAAATAAAATTTTTATTGCTAAAACTATTCATTACTCCCTATTCATAAATACATTCTCTTATTTTTTTTAAAAAAAAAATTCCTCTTACGATTCAAATTATGCTATAATCCAAAATAAAAGTATATTGACTAAATATAATATTCAAGTGTATTTTTGGTAACATATCAATTTATTGAATAAGTATAGCTATATAGATGTATTTTTTGAAAATTCGCTTTTCAATATATGGGATATTCTTAGGAGAAGCGGAACTTTTTTTCTTATAAGTTCTATTTGCTAGTATGAATTAGAGTAAACTATTGGTTGTACTAAGTTAATCATTCGATGATAAACTCTAAATTGAATTATAATTAAAAGTAATGCTGCAAAGTAGGAAAAACTTAATGGCAAAAGTTCCGCTTCTCCAAATAATCTCCCATATAGAGGAAATTTCGTTTATGCAATCTATTCGATATTTCAACGATCTAAAAAAAAGTAAAATTCTCGCTCTTACAAAATTGTTTCTTTGGCAATTCAATAGGATTAGAGAATTTATAAAAATTTTATTTCTTATCTACTATTCACTTTTTTTTACGCC
>LSSN01001871.1:0-26159 GCA_001970855.1 Smittium culicis
TATAGGTCTATTGGCTTGTCGTTATAGACAAGCTTCGTAGAAATTAGATTGTTTGCGTCTTTAATATTATTAAAAATCATGTATATGGTGCCGGCGCGATGTTCGTCCTGTCTAATGTACGACACGTCTTTAAGCGCACTGAATATGACCTCAAGGGCGTCGATATGGTTCCCTTTGAATTGGGCCCATGAGCAGCCGACTTTCATGCCGGAGCCGCCAGTGCAGAACTTCTTAAGTCAGGAAATTTCAACTCCAAAAAGCATATGCTTGATGGATACCTCCTTATACATACTCATATCAGTCATAATTCCTTTTTTTCCTGAGTGGGTTTTTTTAGCTGAGCTTTTTTGCATTTTTTTAATGTTTAATTGTGATATGGGATCATTGTTTACCCTATGTTGGTTTTTAACCCTAGGATAATCAGCAGTGTTGCTGTTTTGTACCTCATTTGTGAAACAATGAGGGTCATTACCCTTCACAATGTTGCTAAATAAGGTTTTAGCACTTTTAACGGGCTTTCTAATGACCATAATTGAGTAAATTGGTGTTTTTATATAATTTTTTTTTTTGTATAGAAAACAAATCGAAATAATCGAGTTTTTAAAATTCAGCGATTTTGAGTCTTTTTATTTTTCTCTATTAGGCTAATCAAAACCGGTCGCCAAACTTGGGCACTTACAATTTAATTTCAATAGTATAAATTTTTCTACAGTTACCAAGCTTTTATCAAAATGTAGCTCTTGAAAGATCAACTAAGTTTTTTCAATAGGTTAAAGTCGATTGACTACGCGTTAGATGATAATAGCCAATTTTATTTAGAATAAGATAATAAATTGAACAGTTGATAATTATAATTCTTCGTATACTGCTTTTTTTCACTCAGTATTATATTTAATCTACTTATACAATTTATAAGGCTCATGTTGACCATATTTTTACTTTTTACAAGGCCTTTTTAGTCGCGATTATTGATGGTATAAATAATTATTACACTTTAAAATTTATAAATAATAATCTTTAGGGAAGATCCAATAATTATTTTTTATAATTCAGAAAATATATGCAAAGATTATATTTAGTGATAGAATAGAAAACGTATTTTCATGGGCAGGAGGCATTCTAATTTTATAGAAATTTCAAGTAATTCAGCTGAGATAAAAAAAATTAAATGTCGCTTCGATAGTATTTAATTACCATAATGACGATTTTTTATAATATAAGGAATATATTAACTACGCTTATAATCCGCTGAAATTCATAAATAGATAACATTTTTTTGGATAATTGCGAGTTCTCCACCTAGTTTTATTTATTTATTTTTTATTCACTAGGGATTTTTTTGAGTTTTATTATTAAGATATAGCGAAACGAATAAAATTTTTATAAATTTCATTGATTTTTTTATTTAAAAATTATCGTATCTATTTTTTTCCTTTTTTTTTATTTTTTGAAAAATCGTCTCTATTTATGAAGAATAGAAAAATGTGTATTCATAAAAATTCGAAAAAATTTTTTTTCTAATTTTATAAAGGTTTTTATAGTGCAATACAATATGTGTATTAATTTGTATAGTTGTATAATAAAATAATATATAGTATAAAATAATATAAAATAGTAAGATACAATAATAGTGTAGACAATTGGTTGATATCAGATCGCCTAAATTTCTCTTATTAAAAAAGCTGAATTGAAATTATCTTTGCATAAAGAATTTTGAATTGAAATATCCTAAATTTTTTTTCTCAACCGATGTCGCCTGGGAATCAATCAGTTTTCTCTTTTTCGTCTGATTTACCTACGGCATATTTTCTCTTCAAAGACTGAATCTATTATTTTTTGCTCGACTCTTTCCGGGGCCAACACTCTTAAATTTTTTTTAAAAAACGTAATTGGATAAGCCATATTACATTTAATTTTTATTGGATATATATAAATTATTATCCAATAATCTATTATTATCTTATATTAATTTACCATATTGTTTTTTGGTTGGATAATTTTGGTAGTTCAAAAAAAGCCAACCGTCCCTGAAATGGTTAAAACGGTAGGGAATTGAATTATAGTTATGAAGTTTTTAGATAAATCAACTATAATGAATTTAAAAATAATTAAAAAACCAGGAGTTGATAAAAAACGATATGAGAATAAATGATGTAATGGAAAATAAATTAACAAAGCTAGCGTGAAAAGTTTTATTGATTATCTAAAATATAGAATAATTAATTAATTTTTTTCTTTTTTAAATATTGGCGGTTAGCTTTCAGGTTATTTTCAATATTCAGCGGGATTAATGTTGGCAGGTTTTTTTCACTGTTGTTCGGCTTATACGTATATGGATTGTATATTTGGAAAAAGGATTTATCAGGTATTTCTTGGTTTAATGGACTAGTGTAATTAGGAGTACATTGGAATCCTCTAGTAGGAATTAGTGGCTGGTTAAAGGATTCATAGCTATAGATAGTTTGACTGTATACTTTCGAATCATGTTTAGGAGTTTGATTTGAATCTGCCAAGTCGTCGAAGTTATTTTTGTAGTTAGGCATGGAATTATTCAAAGGCGGAGAATTATCAAAAGGCGGAGAATTATCAATTTGAAAAATAGATTCGCTATGACCTGTTAAAAAACTGGATTTATCGCAAATATATGATGGATTTCTTGGCGGAAACTTTACATCCATAGTTTTGATATCATGAGTTGGCGAATCTGGCAAGCCAGAATTATCCGAATGCGGTTCATTGTCATTAGCATCGCAAAAGTCAGGTAAATCAGGAATTGAAGCTTTCCTTGTACTCATGATTTCAGGTTTGAACCAGTTTTCCACAAAAATATAATTATATTTAGGGCAAACGCTATTTACAGAGCAGCACAGGTAAGATAAAGGCGACACTCCGATAGTAACAAACCAAACATTGACATCGCTATTAGTGAGATGACTAAGTTTGAGTTCTGGGAATGAGTCTAAATATTTTTTGTTTTCAGCCAAAGACTTGAGATATATGCTGTAGTTGTATCTAAGTGCGTTTTCATAGTCAGACGAAACGGTTAGAGATTTACTGTAGAACTTGAGCACATCCAGAATTTCTTGGTAGGACTTTTTAATTTGCTTATGATTTGGGTGATCATAAAGCTTTAGAGCATTCAGCAGAACAGAGCCTGCGCAATAAGCACCATAGCAAACACAAACTGAGCTATGTGAAATGTGTAGATATTTACTAGACCAAGTTAGCAAAGAGGCTATTTCGATTGCAGTGTCAATACAAATGGCTTTTGATGCTTTTGATCTAGCGAGTTGAATAGGGCTGAGGCTATAGTGGACCACTTCACTTTGGTGCAAAACTAATCTGGCGACGCGGTAAATAAAACTGGCATATAGAAAGACTTTATATTTATCGGTCATTTTTTCTTTACTGAGAATTTCAACTGGGCAAAGTCCGTTTTTATCAAATACAATATCTTTGCAGCGATCTTTAAGCGATTTTTCAAACGAGTCGAGTCTTTTATTATAGTATTCGAATTTTTGAAAAAGGTCTTTTCTTTTCCGCTTAACATACAGGCTTTTTTTATTTAAAAAATTAGTTACTATTCCAATTTCAATGTATGCTTGTACTGAGAAGCGTAAAGTAACATTTTTACTGCACTGATTTTCGGGCACTCGTGCATTTATCTGATCAATAGGTATATCTTCGGAATCATAGCTTAAAAAATACTCATCATAAGAAGGTAGGCAGACAAAAACGTCCTTATCTTGTATTAAGCTTGATATTCCACAAATATATGATACAATGACATTTGAGCTATAAACTGTCCAAAAAAGCCTTCTTTTATATTCGATTTCTCTCCAGTGTTTAACAGAAATGTAAGTTCTGCCTTTAGCCAAGTCTAACTTATTCATTTTAAGATACAGGCAATACCTAATAAACATACATTAACAAATTTTTTAAAGTTAAAATAACAAAATAAGCTTATGGAAACGTTTAAAGTATGATTAGATGTTTTTTTTTACCTAGTTGCTAAACCTATAAAAGTAAAAGAAAAATTAGAAAAAAATTGAAGAGGGTATTATTGGTAAGCATATGCAGTAAAGAGTAAAAAGATTCATAGAGAAATAAAATCTTACTAGTTAAATAAATGGAAAGACCGTTTTTAGATAAACTTGAGTAGTGCATTGTAAGAATAATGAGGGTAAGAATTTTATCGGTATGTATTTGATCTTTATTATCCATTAATTGCTGGTATGCTTTATTTGCGTATGCAGAACCACACATATACAAATGGTCCTTAAAGAAATAGTGGTCTTTAAGGTGTTTAACCCCTAGTGACAAGAGAGCATTTCTCAAGTAATCAGGAAGAGTTTTATTTTTTGTTCTTTCCAAAATGTCAGCGAAATTTATTACTTGGGATATGATTGAAGTTTTTCCTATGTTTTCAATCATTTGTAAAAATATTTCTTCATGAACATCATGGTAGCCAAATTCCAAAGCAGAATTTGAAATTAAGGAAATGAAATCATTGTTTTCTTCAGTGTCAGCATTACTATCTTCGCTGCAAAGTGTATCGCGATTAGCCTTAATATCTTTTTGGAAAAGTAGAGTGAAATTTTCGTACGATTTATCTGTGCTGTTATTGATGTTTAAGTTGTTTACGTGAGTGGAATAATCCTTTAGTTTTGAGAATATATTGGAATCTTTTAGGGTTTTGTTGACTTTTAAGAGCTTTTTATCTATAGATTCAACTTCGTCAAGCAAATCTTCGTTGAAGTTAAATTCTTGGTAATTACACATACGATCGTATTTGACACAATTTTTGCAGTTTGGGCGAAAACCGTCGCATTTGATTCTTTTTTTTCTACAAATGATACATGAATAGAACGCTTTACCCAACACAGTGGTTTTGAAAGAAGAAGTCGAAGTATTATTCTGAACTGCGCTGGCGGAAGATTTCTTTCTCTCGATGGTCTTTGGTCTTATTTTGAAGGTGCTTAGATATTCAGACAAAGATGATTTTTCCTTGTTGAAGTCGTTTTTATTCATCTTTTGGAAGAAAGGCAGAAAAAAAGCTAAGAGAGTAGAGTATGATAATAAAACAATTACAGTTTGGAGTATTTAAGGAATGGCGGTATAAATTAATGTATCAAGATCGTTTAGCATGAGAGACTACACTATTTGAGTATCAGTGAAATGAGAGGGGGGGGGGATGATAGACAAACAAAGTATCCAAAGAAACGAAAGTTGAATATAGTTTTATTAGTATATGAACTGTCAAGGGACGTACGAAAATCAAATTGGCAGAAGTAGGCAATGTGGTATTGAAGTAAACTTATTCCTGGCTAAAAAAAAATAATTATGAAAAAACATCCTAGTTGGAAGTGGGAAACGTGCAGTAGTAATGCTGGCTTGTGCGATTAAAGATTGGGTATACAGTATCTTTTTTTTTGTAATATAAGCGGGAAAACCGGCTTTTTATTACGCTTAGCTGCGATGAGTATTTGAAATGCACGAATTGTCTCAGCGTATCGTTTGCGACGCAGCGTAATAGTTGGGGGCCCAATTTCCACAGTAAACCCAAAAGCGGTACGCAAATTTGTTATTTTACAACATCACACCAAAATAGATTGGATGAGTTTTTGTGCTATTGAAAATGCTGGAGTTGAAGCCTTTGAAACAGCGCAAATAAGGTCTAAATAATCAATAGCCATTATTAAGAGCACATAATAATTTTACTAAATTTAAAAAATGGAGGCCCTGTGAACCACATGCTTTTTCCATAGATTGGAATTTATTCAGTTACCATTCGATAAAGTTCCAACTAATAAGTTAGTGTTTTGGATTAGTATTCTAAACAAAAATTTCTAATTAATTGACCTTACATTTAGCCCTTTTCAGGCCGTGCAGGCTATTTTAGCAACTAAAACATACCAACAAAGCCATAATATTTGATTATGCAATGAGTATTTATAATTTGCTCACTTGCGAACAAATTGCATCAAATTTCAACTCCATATAAACACCGCCATCAAATAATGGTGATATTATTATTCCTTCCCATTGCTCCAAATGGGCAATTCGTTTAGAAATTATTAATTTAATTATTCCAAAAATAAAATTTTATAAATTACATCAATGTTATGCAATGCAGATCTCGGCAATTTAGCAGTTCATAGTGCGAAAGCCAGGTTGATAATTCTCAATTGTGAGTAAGAAAAAAAATTTTATTAATCCTGTTAGACGCTGATTCCGACTATAAGCTCAACGATCTCAGCAATCTGAATTATGCTGGAGCAAACTTAATTACTTGACTGATAATAACCTCAACCGCCGAGCTTACTTAAACAGCGCTTAAGGGCTCTTTCAGTTGTTAGGATGATCTCAATACCTGCAAGATCGTTACCATTAGACAGTAAAAGGAATATATTAATCGTATGAAGTTAGTTTCCTTATGGTGTAGGCTATCCGTCTTTTTTAAACTAAATTGTTTAGACTTATCGCTTAAATCCTACTATTATTTTCTTAGCTTTAATATTCCGCGTTAAAAAAAAACTGATTTTATCCATTAGTATTAGGTATTCAAGTTACATTACGTTTTGATTTTGTACCCTAAAAATACAAACATAAATTCTACCCCATGTGCAACCAGTCAGATTCAATAATTTACGACGAATGCAAAATATATAATGAACATCCAATCAAAATACGCTTGTCTCCCTGAAAAGCTGTACTTCGCGTCTATTTTTTCTTGTTAACAATGTTTGTCAAGCCTTGAGCATTCGAGTATTAGTAAGCAGAAAATGGGAACCTGATACCTCCGACAGAGGATTTTTTTTATAGTTGAAATTTATTACTATGATAATTATAATTGAGTAAGGCTTATGTGTGATTTATTTAGATAATGCTGATAGCTCGTTACAGAGCTCAGGGATCTAAAGTTTTTGAAGCATATTCGTCTTTCGCTGAAGGGCACCTATGTCAACTATGAACCACTCAAAGATATTTTTAATAGCATTACTTCGGTACCTAAAAAATTAACAATAATATTTATAAGCTATTTAGTGTACTATCCATAGGAAAGTCTTTTTTCTTCTATGCGTTCAGTATATATTTGCGATATTTTTCTTTGCAGTGAAAAGTAAATAAAATACAAAAATATAATATAGTCTTTGACCATGTAATTAATTCTCGTATTTTTATTCTAGAACTATTTCCAAAACAATTAATAGGTACACTTCAAAAGGATTATCAGGAATCTTTAAACAGGCTAGTAAGATAAATTACAATCGAATTTCAATTCAATATCACCAAAAGTCAAATCAAGGAATTGCACACTCCGACATAATACCCCTTAAATTATTTTTTAAAAAATCCGGCAATTTATAAGCGTATCATTTATGCGTTGCTAAATTTTTTAAAATCAATATTTTTCTGAAACCTGGAATTAAACTACTAGTTTGAAATCCAATGACTATTTTTAAAATACTATTAATAAGTTTACAACTAGGAAAATAAGCAGTGTATTCAGCTTACCCTTTTAATATACCTTAAAAAGATGTTTATTTTATTGGAAATACTTGATCTTTATCTTATTTTAAACATACTTACCAGAATATGCAGATTTACTATTCTTTTACTATTTTAACCCCTTTGTTGCTTTCTTTTTCAAAAATACAAAAAAATGAACCTCTTTTTGTACTTTCTGGGCAAAGCTGTAAAAAATTCAATTATTCTTGGATATGTTTTTTTGAAATTAATTTATCACGTTTCTTAAAATATAGCGCTTTGACTATGCTAAAAAAAAAGTGCAGCTTAAATTTAGTCAAAGAAACCAGTTTATGCGCCGAGTTTGATATTTATGACTTATAACATATCCTTAATCAATCAGAATTAACAATAAGTAAAATCGTCTTTCCAACGAAATCGATGAAAATATGGTTTTCAAGATCCGGATTTGTTTTATCGTACAAATCTAGCCAACTAAATTCAATAAGTAATTTAATTCCGAAATTTTAAATGATACTAACTTTATATAGAATAGTAGCAAATAATAAACATGATTATAAACCATAAACGAATCATTAAATCCGATTTTTTATAAATTGATGGACAGAAAAGGGTTAATATTAGAAACTTTAAACTACCATCGATGTATACTATACTTACAAACTATTTATAATAGAAATATATCTGGTACATGTAATATTTGTGATTAAAAACAAGCTGGTGTACCCTTTTAGGTACAAATTAAAATATATCAAAAAAAAATTTTTTTCCTATATATAAAGTTATTTCTACCATATTATAATATTTTTTGGAATCACTATTTATGAAAAGGTGTGTATTCGAGATGAATAATTATATAAAATCGTACAAATGACATTATCTTGTAAAAAGAAAGTTTTTTAACGACAAATCAAAATTGCAAGTGATTTTTAAAGTAAAGCTTTTTTACTCAATTCATGATAATATTTAGGATTGTCAAATTTTATAAGTTATCGCCTCTCTATTGATTCAGAAATGCTATTTTGCAAATTAAAAATCTAATTATCTCTAAACTTTAATGATTTAATCATATTTTTTTAAATCCATTTATTTTAATGGTAAATTACTATAATTTATTCTTATTTTAAAAATTAAAATCGACCGCATTTATGCGTTATTCATTGGATATCTGCAAGCGCCTTTCTTCGCTGTTACCATAATACTGAAAATACCTGATGTGCCAAAAGTTTTTTTAAAATCTTTATCTGTAAAAGCTCCACATAAATTCTTTTTAGCTACCAAATTTTTGCAGCCGTAACCATTATATATCGATATCTCTGACTCCTCGAGTGCCGAAATTCGTAATGCTTTCCAAGCGCCAAAGGTAGTACAATATCCAAAAGCTTTGGTCGCTTTGTTACTTTCAGAAAACAAGTCGGAATACGATAATCTATAATCAACATTTCCTGATGATTGAGAAAATGCACAGTTCATGTAAGCTGAAAGGAATATGAGTATAGCACTGGCTTTAAACATTTTAGCTGATTTTTTTCAAAACTAAGTATTTGATATAGTAGTAAAAAGATGTTTTCTTGATCATTTATACAAAAATAAAATGTACTAAAAATACTCATAAAATTATTTTGATTAAAAAAGATAGTTCTTATTTATATAAATATTATACATTCTCCGGAGAAATAAAGTAGCATAATTTTTTTAATTTTTAAAAAACACCCAAAAATACGCTTAAATCGAAAATTGAATATACTATTGGATTTTGAATTATTTCAGCTCATAATTATATTATAGGAGGTTCTATAATAACACCACCTTGTCTCGCCTTAAGATTATTTGCATGAGTATTTGAATATAGTTAATTGAATTTGCTGAACTATAAATCTATTCTGGTTTTTCTATTAACAATTTAGTCTAGAATTCGATATAAATAAATAAAAAGTTATAATTTTTTTAATTTATTTATTTTAATGTGATTTTATATAGTACCGTTAAAATACCAATAAAATCTCATGACTAAAAAAAATTGATAAAGTTGATAAAATTAAAATAGCGAAAATTAAACTCTTTAAAGATGTATGAGAAAAATTGATTCTTTCTTAACCCTTTCACGAGCGGTAGACCATTTTTGATCTACCAAATATAGCCAATTGTGTATAACTACTTTACTAAAATTCCAAAGCCTTAATAGTTATTAGTTTATTGTATTAAAAAAATAATTAATTAATTTGCTTATAAACCATAAACGAATCATAAAATTGATTTTTTTAAAGAGTGCTGGACGGGAAAGGGTTAATGAATTATCCTCTATAGCTAGCATAATATTTTTACTTGGATAGTATAATATATTATTAATTTATTTTTTCATTGAAAATTTAAGCCAATAAAAAATTTAAACATTTATTATATGGGAGATTCTTTATGTAGGAGCCATTTTATAGTTTAAAATGTTATAGTGTATATAATCGCATAAAAAATTACTGGCCAATGAGCAAAATCATTTCTTTCATTTATCAAATAAAATTAACAAAATTAAATTAAATAAATTAAATAAATAGAAAAACCGAAATGCCTTTTCAATTCCGCCAATAATATTAGCAGCTATTGAATACTCGAGCCAATAACATTAAACTGCAACAAAGTGCTTTCTTCGTTCAGAATCCCCCATATCATTGGCATTATTATCAATACAGATAAAAAGATGGAAACATCGCATAAAAGAAATAATCGGCTATTTTATTTAATTATAATTATAAAACTAGTTAGATACCTTTTGAATAATAAATTTACACATAAAATAATTTTAATATGTTTCAAAAGGTTATGCTTATTAAAAATTAATAAAATTGAAAAATTTTTGACCTAAAAAAATGTGTATAGTTTAAAACACTGCTCACTTATTTTATGCTGTAAATTAAAAAATACTGATATTTATAACTAATATTATTAATTATTTGTTTTAAAATTGCCAAAAAATAAAGTATAAACAACCGAATTCAATTCAGTTTCCTTTGTTAAAAAGAACTTAATGGCATAATTTTCTAAATGAAATAACTTGATTTCCTTTATATTTAGCCTTTCCTGTCAATATAACATAGACAAGCGATAAATCCTCAATGATAATTATTCTGATATTGTTCTAAAAAGATATATTTATACTTTTCGATGATTTTCTTATATTCATCAAACTAACTTCTATCAAATAAATAATTTCGCGCGTCGAAGTAAAATCTAGCTTTATATAATATTATGTATTAAAATTTATAGAGTCGCTTGACCTTTAGATAAAAAATTTTAAGCATAAAAACATTCCTTTAAATTGGATTATTGCCTCAGATAAATAAAATTGTTTTTAAATAGTCAAATTTATGCAAATCTGATAATACTAGATATTATGAATATTTATATAAATATTTTTTGAGGTTTATCATACACCCCAATTACCGTATTAGTTTTGTCGGCGTGAGGTATGATATTGGGAGCGAATGTTGGTTTAGAATTTTTAGCATCGATATCCAATAAAATTTTCGGATTTATTTTACATGAATTATTAGTGCTATCGAAAATTTTAGTAAATTTTTAGCTTCATTTTTTAAAAAGAAGTATACGAGCTAATATAAGCTTAATAAAGTTTGAAAAGATATTAATTAAGTGCTTTTTGTTTTATTTTTATTTTCTTAGTTAAATTTGAGGCTCTTAATCTCAATAAAACTGGAAATTTTCGTTTAAAGGTGTATTTGGAATGGATATTAAATTTTGAGAATTTCTAGAAACAAAAAAAACAATGATCAAAAAACTAAAAACTATTCAGTATTTACACATGTTTCCTTAGAATTTTTTTTTTATTGGTTCTAGCCTTCCTTAATAATAATATTTTTGTTTTCCGCCTAATTTTCCTTTTTATTATGATGAGATATAATTTTATTTTATTATTATCTATAAAGAATTTACTTCCTACAAAGAACAGTATATTCCGGTAGTCGCGGGTTTTATTAAATATTCCTCAATAGAAATTGATACTCTTTCTACAAAGGATATTAAAACCTTTGAAAAAAAAACTTATTTTACTCTTCGAAATTATTTTTATACCATAATTACGCAGCCATATGAGCAGCCTCATCCTGTTCGAATTACCTAACTATTCTTGATGCTTAATTAATTTAGGTTTTTACTTTCTCATTTCTGGATTCGTATATATTATGCTTTGAAGTTTTTTAATTAAAATACTACCTTGGTATATTAATGACTGTTTATTTATAACTATATTTTTTCTAAATTTATTATCCAATATCAATACAGTTTTTTATTTCTTAAATTTATAAACGATTTCATATGATCTTGCTGATCGTTTTATGGTTTTTCTTACCCAAAAAACTCTATTTAATTATGTTATCCATAGATTAATTCACGCAAATTTTGGTGTTGAAGATCTTTAATTTCATTCCATCTGACTCAAATTTTAATTGATGTTAATAATAACGAGTTTCAAAAGATTGATTCGTTCTAATTCGTTTTACAATTTCTTCGAGTCCATCTCCCCATTTAAGAAAATCACCGTTAATGATTATCAATAATGGATGTATAATTTTTAGATTCGTCCTATATAATAAACCAATCCACTTTTGTTTTCGTGGAATCTTGTAGTAAATCTCTATCCTCGATTTATATAAGCAATTTTTTACTGTATCAGACTTAAAATTAGTTGCACTATCATTGAAATTTTTTATTGGGTTCCCAAAAATCTATATAATTAATTTCAAATACTTAGTTACAGTTTCAGAAGTTTGATCTTTAGATCCCAGTACTTTTGATAATGTTTTAATTGTCCCATCCCTACCATAGTATATTTCTTTTAACTATTTGAAAACAGTACAGGACCTAATAAATATATACACCAGGATTTAAATATATCTTATATTTTACTATTGCATTTAATCTGTATTTTGATCTCCTAATAATTTAAATTCTGCATCTATGATAGGAAACTATTTAATTTTTTACTATTAATTTTATCTTTAGTCTCCAATATTTTAAATTAGCAGAGCCTATAATGTTAATGCCTTATCTTGAATGGTAATTAAACGCCTATTCATACAATATATTTTCATTAAAGCTTTTAGTGCTTCACAATTATTTTACCTCATAAAAATTACATTTTCTAATACTATAAATCTTTTCTGATATATATAATTTCACACTAGCTTATCTATTGCCTAATAAAAAAATATTAATATCTTTTAAATTTTGATCACCATTATTAAATCAATTTTCTCCGTTAAAATAGTGTATAACAGGATTATTTCATAGATATTAATCTGCGCTTTTTTTTTAGCACTTTTTCATAGATTATTTTTTTTTTTGTTTTTCAACATCAAATTAATGCATATAGATATTATACCAATTGATACTTGGATTTTATAAATAGCTGGTACTGCGCTATTATCGGTAAAGACTGTGAGTTTGTTTCCTTATAAATAATTCCTATATCGCTAGGTTAACAAAAAACTGACAGTGCTTCTTTTTCGTAGTCTGAATATCAGGTTTCGGTATCCTTTAATGTACGTGGAAAATATGATAAGGCTTAAAAATCCAATCAATTTATTTATGCTATATAACTACGCCTATATAGTATGAAGATGCATCCTTTGAAAGAATAAGGTTTTATTCAAATTTTTGTATCATTGATTTTGTATTTTCAAGGATAATTTCCGAAATAATTTCAAAAGATTAAATAAATTCTTTATTCTTATTATAAAAAGTGTTTTTCTTTACTTTTCGCTGTATGGGTGAATGAACTCATTAAATTCTGGTATGAGTCTTCGGAAATAGGATGGAAGTCCTATTATCGACCTAACATCTGATAAATTGATATTCGGCTATATTTGAGATAATTAAGCTGATTTTTTGGGAAATTTTTTTATACTTCTCAAATTAATACGAATCCTAAATAGCTAAACTCTTCCATTAAGAAGCTACACTTACTTCATTTTAGCCTCACTTCATTATACATTAAAACACTAAACACAATTCATAAATGCTTGTAATGCTCTTAGAAATATTTGCAGAGAATAGATATACCACCTAGATATACCGGGACAAAAAAGTTCATATATGGCATAATTATTCTCGTAAAAATCCGCAAAAAATATATAGGGGCATTTTTTCCCCTGACTTTCATCGCAATTAATTATAATAGGCCTTTTATAGCTTACTAATGCTTTGAATTTTCTGTGGCCTTATAAAATCGAAAATTTACAGTACCCATTCATACAAAGCAGAGCAAAAAAGAATATATTGCCTCCAAACAAGTCTATACAGTCCTAATTCCTAGTAATCAGATATTTCACCCTATTTGTGGCTGAATTGAGCTGCCATAAATCTATAAAAATCCATTATGACTGATATTTATTAGTCGCTAACTATATTTAAGACACCCATAATGACTTTGAGGATCGATTTTTGCTGAGTTTAAGAAATTTTTCTACCTCTTCATTCAAAATAATATACCTTGAAATTGAGTACGTATGTATCCTTGAGTTTATTCATATCTTATCTTCAGTAATTGAAATATTAAAACTGAAGTCAGTTATTCCTGTTAGGTCATCATAGTATATTGCAATAGATATTTGACTTTCGACTAATATTTCTTTAATTATATGAATTTAACCAGTTTCTAATATGTCTCCGGAACTATTCGATTTTTTTAACCCTTCTTATATCTCTTTCATTATATCCTCAATTTCTGGTATGATGTTTCCAATGATATCATTTTCAATTCCCACATATATTGAACAAATTCTACATCTATTAAATCTATATTATTCGATAATTTTAATGGTAGCTCTGAAACGAAATTTCCACCTTTATATTTCGTGATTAAAAGTCTTCGTCCCTGACAGACTCTAAATTTGAACCTTATTTCTCCATACTCTCCATAATATCCTTTTTACTTAATAACTATAGCTTTATATTCATATTTTGAGTATTAGATGAAAAATGTTAATTTTTGCAGTCAATTTTCACTTTCAGCTCTTGGAATTCTTCTATTCCCATTATATTTCAAGGAGTGGTCATATTAAGTGTTACCATCTTTTATTGGATAACACAACCGAAACTTCAAAAAACAATAAAATTATAGTACTTAATAAAATAAGTATCTAGAAAAAATTTTATGATAAATACTGAAAGTACGGTATTGTGCTATTCTTATCATCTTTTCTTTCGCAAAGGTACTCTACCAGCATAAATATTTTCATCTCTAAAATTTTATACAAAATTTTATTTTAAAACTTTATTCTTTTTAAAAATAAAAATAATGAACCATCAAGATATCAACCAGAAACCCATGAGTCAAGACCAAGTCAAGGAGCTTAAAGACATGGTTAAAGAACTCCAGCGTGACAAGGAGCGTAATGCAGAACCAGAAGACCCCTACGTCACTACAAGGATTCCGCTGACTGACTTAGCAGTCTATTCCGAGCTTATCGAAGCTCTTCCTTCCATCGAAAAAGACTTCTTCCGTACTCCGCTAACATAAGAAGAAAGGAAAGAGGCTACCAACTCTTGTCCTAGAAATAGTTCAATGAACTATCAGCCACCAACGCTGAACGACTCAGCTTCTACCGTGGTGAAAAAAGCTGACTCATGCTTACATGGAATCCAAATAGAGTTAGCACAAGCTACCCACCCTATCGATTACTATGTTCATCGCAGAATTCAGGAGAATTCGCAGATAACGTACGATGACCCGCACATTCTGTTTTGAAACACAATGAGAGTCTTTCTTTCCGATAATGTAGACACCGTCACTCAAGGGCGTCTGGACAACCTCCACAAGGGAATGAGACTTTCAGGGAAACTGGTACAACTTTTTGAACCGGAAACAAAGCCGCTAATGGACTAGGAGAAGCTCGGCGCTCACATTGTCAGCAAGAAGCCAGAGAAGCGATCTCGAATCCGTAAGCCCTTTCTTGGGCGCCAGCAGTTTGGTACACAGAACGGTACCAGCAGCAAACCTGCTCAGGCGCAAACCGCGGAAGCTGTAACACCGACTGCCACAGCCAACAATCACTCCCAGCAGTCAAGTTTTTGCGGGAGAGGGAGTGGTCGGGGAAGGGGGTCAGTAGACCCCACGGAAGGGTCCCCGGCAGGGGGCCGCCTCGCAATGTTTCGGTCAGCATGGGCCAGATCGACGGACAGCAAGTGGGTTCGCACTATCGTCGAGAAGGGGTTCCAGATCCCGTTCCGGAAAAAGGAAAAAACTTTGAAGGTTTGCCGAGGAAGCCGCTCCGCCGAGCACTGATGACGGGTCCGCCGCAAAAGAAAAATGAGCGCTGCCGCTCATGCCGTCCTGACGTAGGAAGTCGCATCCCTGCTTTCGAAGAACGCAATCGAACATGTCAAGACACGGGATCCCGGATTCTACAGCAACTTGTTCGTCATACCAAAGAAGACCTGGGGACTCAGATCAGTCCTCGACCTGCGGAAACTGAACCAGCATGTGGAGGAAAGGAATTTCAAGATGGAATCCTTTTCCTCGATTTGCCGACTAATCCGCCGAAAGGACTTCATGACGTCTCTGGATATAGAGGATGCGTTTAAGCAAATCTTAATCCACGAGACTTGCAAGAAATATATCCGACTCTGCTGGAATTGGAGAACCTACCTGTTCAGGGTGCTCCCATTTGGACTTTCGCTCAGCTCCCACACATTCACCAAGGTTCTTCTCCCGATATTGAAATGTGCGAGAATACGTGGGATAGGAATCTCGGCATATTTAGACGATCCCATGATCTTAGGAGAGACGAAGGAAGCCTTCGAAGCAAAAATTTCCAGAATTTATTCCAAGATTGTGAAACTAGGCTACAAGATCAAGCTAGAGGAATCAAATATGAAACCATGTCAGTCGATAACTCACCTAGGAATGGTCATCAATTCTCGGAATATGACGCTCAAAGTTTCTTCATCCAAGGTCCGGGACCTAAGAAGGGAAGCTTAAAAGCTATTGAGTGTGGGTCAAACGACCCTAATAAATTTAGGGAGCTTCATTGGGAAAGCCCAAGCAATGTCAATTGCACTGTTATCTGGCCGCCTTACGCTAAGACGTCTTCTAGAACTGAAGAAAAACTGTTTATCGAAAACAAAATCATGGACATCGACTGTCACATTGACAGTGTTGTATAATGGTCAATACAACATTATTTACCGTATAGTGCCTAAGATCTACAAGACAAAATGTCTTACAGAATAGCCTTTGTTTAGGTGAATGAATCTTAGGTCTTTCATACAACAGACAGAATCAGCGATTCAGAACTTATCTTTCTGGGTTCACAAGCTGAAGTCATGGAACGGTCAATCGTTCCTACCAAAGACCCCAGAGTTGGAAATCTTTACAGATTCCAGCGACACTGCTTGGGGAATAGTTGTGGGCTCTAAATTCTACTCAAGTTTGTGGAGTCACTCGGAGGCGTTGATGTACATCAACGCCAAAGATTTATTGACGATTTTATACACGCTTCGACTACGAAACGTTGTTTGTCGTTCGGTATTGGTCTACTCAGACAATACCACAACCCTATCACACATAAGCAAGTTTGATGGAACCACCTCTCCTAAATTGCTAGAGATTTCCGAAAATATTTGGAATTACTGTCTGAGGACGAATACTCGTCCTCAAGTTATATATGCACCTTCTGTAATGAATCCAGCCGATCCACCCAGCCGACTCACAGAACAGACTAAATGGTCGATATCAGATCAAACTTTCAAGAAGATATCCGGACTATACGGGATACACGATGTAGACCTGTTCGCATCGTGGACGAACAAGAAAGTGGAACTCTTTTACAGCTGGTTCTCAGACAGCAGGTCGATAGGGCAGAATGCCCTAATGTTCAATTGGTCACATTGGAACAACCCATACTGCTGCCCTCCATAGAACTTGATATCACCGGTTGTACAAAAAGTCCATAGAGAACGTCTAACACTAACCTTAGTAACCCCGTTATGGAAAACGGCAATATGTTATCCGGATCTCCAGAAACTATCAGTCTCACAACCGCTACTACTACAGGCAACAACCGTAATACCAAACCCAAAAAGCAAAAAATCACCGCTATTGAACAACAAGAACTGGTGTCTTATGGCGTGGAAAATCAGCGGAGTTTCCTCAAAACTCAAGGTCTCTCCGATTCGACCATTAACATTATCGTTTCCAGCGAACGATCACTCAAGCGCAGATCTAGGTATTATTCTACGCAGCAAAACTTTCTAGAGTGGAACTTAAACAATAACCAATCTTCAGATATTCTGCCCGGCCACGTTGTTAATTATTTAGCTCATCTTTTCACAGCAAGAAAACTCAGCGTTAAAAACATAAAGTCTTAAAATCTGCGATTTTAAATTTAGTAGCAGACCCAAGGACCATGGAGAATTCCCACTGCATGAGGTAATTCTTGAAAGCGATAGAAGAGACTGAGATTAAATCATTTGTTAACCCAGTTATCAACATAACACCAGTAATAGAAAAATTACATGAATGGGGTGAGAATAGCAAACTTGATATTATGAAGCTCACAACCAAGTGCTGCTGGTTATTAGCTCTCTGCGGATTTCTTCGGGCTAGCGATATCCTTCGCATCGTCGATGCAAGGACTACAATAATCAATGGGACACTAAATATAACGATTATTGCGTCAAAAGAAAAAAAAGAAAGGGTCAAAAAATCGAACGACCGTGCGAAATAAACAGTCACCCAAACCCGATATTATGTCCGGTAGCTGCTTATACTATGTACAAATCTATAGTGGCAACAGAATTGTGCCCAACTCCACACACAAAAAATAAAGGTTTAATAATAAATGCGCTTTTTAGGAATAATAAGGATAAAAATAAGCACCTGTCCGTGGATAGTATAACTAGGCATATTAAAAATCTATCAAGGTTGATAGATCGCCTCCAAAACACACCAGCTCCTAAGGCCCGCGCAATTGGAGCAACTTTAGCAGCCACTTCTGGTGTTCCGGCAGAAAATATTATATCACATGCGTTTTGGTCAAACTTTAACATGTTTGATACTTATTACAGATTAAATCACAGTACTCAGTCAAATATTACTGAAGCAGTACTGCCTCTGGATTAACTTAATATGAAAAATCCTTGAAATATAATATTGATCAATCTTCGCCCTAAAGGGCTCGATTAATATTACATTAGCATTTACATTTCACAGTTTTTCATAAACTAATAAATTTCTATTAATTTCTATTCCTCATTCTAATTCCTAAGATAAAGTTGCAGATCATTAAATTGCGATATTTCCCTATATACAGTAAGCAGATTATTAAGATTTAATACTTTTTTCTATGTTATTCCTCGATGTTTGACCAATATATTTCAAAAATCGAGTACCTCTCTCTATACTCGACGAAAATTGGTGCCGATTTTCGACTGATATTTATTAGAAAATATAATAAATTATCACTGTTATCATCGATTATTTCTCCTTTTTATGCTAGTCCATCTATTTCTGTTCTTAATCTAAGCATTTTTAAATTTTAAAAAATTCCATCAATTAGCTTTGGATTCAAATTGACAAGTATCACATCTAAAGTCCTTCATTACATTTTATAAACTTGGAAATTTATTCTTTCTTTCTAATTTTTATTTTTATTTTTAATATTTTCTGATTTTTTTATGGTAACTTCTCTTCTATTTTATGTAGAGAATCTATAAAGCTTATCTTTCTCTGTTCTATTCAGAAAATCATCCAAACGCAACATTTTTCTGCTTAAACCATCTACGCTATGTGCTGAAACAGTTTCATATTTTTCATTCAGTTTCATAACCAAAATTTATTTTGATTGCGGCTCTCTCACTCCTTTGATTGAGCCTGGTTTTTCTTGAAAAACCTGATTATATGACCGTTTTGATCAATTGTACAACAAGTTAATGTAATCCGATCCTTAATGATTCTAGATGACCGATTCAACAGTTCCAGCTTACCCATCGCCTCAGAAAAGTAATCGATTTTCTTATGCGTCGATCTTTCTTTCTGTCTATTTAGGTCTGGTTTGTCATCCGCTTTCGATTATTCTTTTACGTCATGCAATACTGACTTTATTTCGGGCAAATCCTTTGCCTTTTGTTGCAGCCCCTAAGAGCGCTTAAATCCACTGAATTAATAAGTTTCCAAAACATGTAAAAATCGAAAGACGAAATGGTGTCCAAATAAATTATTTTTAACAGTATTTCATTGTAAATCAATGTCAGTTCTTTCTTGAACTTGATATTTAGCACATTCGTACTCCATCTTCTTTATTCTTAGTTTTTATTGATTTGAACAATTCTCCAGTTGTAAGCTTGGTTTTTTTTTACCAAAATCATCGTTTACTCTTTTCGAGCAAGTTTTGAGGTACCATTCCTCAGTGTTTTCCGCTTTCTCCAATTAATACGGTCATATCGCTGTCTTATCTTCTAACCAAAGCTTGAAAAAATCCAGCGTATCTCAGTACTCATATTGAGAATAGTCCACAGCTACTTAGAATTTTTTAATCCAAATTCATGATATGATAGCGTCGGTCCTGTTTCCTTTTAAAATTTGTTGAAAGAATGTTGTTTTTAATGATTTTGGCTAATTGAGACTCAATATCAAAAAATTTATATTAATTATGAGCAATATTTTATTTAAAGCTTATTACTTTCCATTTAGAAAAAATTTTGTCTTACCAAAATGGTGACCTTACTATAAATATTTATACAAAAAAAAAATTAAAGAGATGGAACATATAATTTTATTAATTAATATTCTCTATACAAAATGTATCGGCACTTTCAGCTACAAAGTACATTTTATTCTTTGTTTGAGTAGATCCAACACCCCCTTTTAATAAGGCGCCAAATTATTGGTGCAGAATCAGCGATTATCTGAAAAGGAATTATTTTCCTTTGAAAATTGATCGCCCTGGAAAAATAATTTGACCAGTATTTGTTAATATAATTTATTTAGTGTATAATTTTTCGAATAAATAGTTGATCGCCATCTTTATTATCCTTTCCTTCCTTTAACTTTTATACTTTTGGAACTTCAGCGAAAAAGTATTCATTTGATTCATTCTAGTTATGTTGATAATAAAAATGAGATAGTCTATAAATAGTATGCTTATAGATTATATAAAGGTTATATAAAAAATTCTTATATATAGGTTATTTTTCCAAAGGACTAATCATAACTTAATTTATATATAGTGCATGAGTCAATTAAATCGATAAATGAAACAATTTGAAATTTTAGTTTTTTTTCCCCCCAGTATTGGCTACTCCTAAGCTCTTCTAAAATTCATGAACCAAAGCTTAAAACCCTCTTTCATTATATATTACCAACATATATTATACTAATCTTTGTGTTATTTACTCTAGACATTTTTTTTCCTAATTTAGGTTTTTTTAAGGTTTAGTTATCAATTCTGATCTCTCGGAATTGGAATATAAAAAGAATTGTTTATTCCTAATTTTGAAGGAAATCACAAAACACTCCGATTACATACATAGTTTCTGGCCCTTAAAGCAAAAAAAATTTCTCGCGAATAATAAAATTATATTAAAAATCCATTTAAAAATTATAGCAAGTACGCTCAAGCCTACTAGCTTTAACTGAAATATGCCTACTTCCACATATTTACTTGTGATCTAATACCAAAGATAAATTTATTTCGGTGTAATTTCATGATTAAATTATATAAGCTCTATTATCCAATCATTAATATAGGATATTTTTTACACCAAAAAAAAGGTGTTTAAAGTGAAATTGATTCAGCAAATTTCATACCCTTATTCTTTAGTGACCATCATGAACACCTAAAAAATTATGGAAAAGCAGAATGCACGTATTTATTCTTGCTTAATCTTACAAAATCTATATTTACACTACATTTTTATTCTAATAATCTGTTTTCTTGGACATTTTATCATTTTAAGTCGTCTTTAAAAATAGCATCTACAAACTTATATAAATTTATTTAAAGTATGAATAGTTCTTAGGTTGAGAAGGGCTTTTTTACTCTGTAATTTAATTCGAGAATTAGAATTAGGTGGTAATTTCGGATAAGCTATTTAATCAAATTGAAAAAAATATTCTAATTGAATTTAAAGCCCAAATAAAATTTGAAGTGTAGGAAAAAATTATAGAAAAAGATACGCTTCTCAAAAGAGTCGTCAATATGAAGCCAGTATTATATAAATTTTATAAACTAAAAAAACAAGAGTATAATTTAAAAAATATAAATAGGAATCAATGAATTGAATTTTATTTTCGTAATTATATTTAAAAACCAAGCTTGAACATTTTGATACATTCATATTAGGATTTAAAAAATCCAAATTATACTATAGAAAAATAATAGCGTTGTCACTAGTTAGGGATAGGATAATTTGAATTGACCATTAAACCACTCAGAATAACTTTAATGGACTTTTCGATTTTTTGAGCCAGGTTATATTTATTATTAAACGGTACATATATTTGATTGTCGTTTTTGAAGATAAATATTGAAATGAGTATGCCTACAACTCTAGTCTATATCTCGAAATTCATTTAAAGTAAAAAGTGCATATACTTTTTTTGTGACATCTTATATTCTAATAATAAAAAAATTGATAAAACTTAATTTTGATTTAAAGTACGCGTTTTAATATTTAATTCACAGTTTTAATGTGCAAAAGATTAATTTACGCTTACTCTTCGCCGATATGGAATAATGTAAAACAAAAAGAAGCTTTTCCTTTTTTTTTTATCATTTATAGTAAAAAAAATCGAAATATATTTAAATGTAATTTGAAAAAAAAAGCCGAGAAAATAGAAAATTTAGTAATGGAATAAGCGTATTATGATCGATTCAAGAGATATTTATTGATTTTATAATATACAGTTTAAATGTATCATACTGTCTGTATTTATTAAATGCTAAAAAAATAATTAACAGCCTTTTTGATAAAAAAAACTAATTCATAATAGATAAATGGAAAATTAGATTTTTTGTTAAAGCAACGTTAAAATCGATTCACTTTTTAAAATCTTGCTGACGACAGCTTAATAAAAAAACTACTTGTAAATTCAGTCAAGTAGTCTACTTGAATCGATTGCATTGTAGGCTTATTCATTTGGTAGATTGATAACGAAATATTTAGGTACGCTGCCACCACACCGTCGTATGGTTTTATTTGTAGTAGGCCATTGGTTTCGTATACCTTACAACTTTAAAACCTTACTTTATTTTATCACATAGTTTATACAATTGAAATCTTGCCAATAAAATTCCGTGATTAAACAAATAAATCGATGATTGAATCTGCATTTGGAAGATTTTAAATGAAGAGAGCGCATTGTTGAAGCACAATACTATTGACCCGAATATTCCAACATTAATGACATGTTTGACTTGACCGAAAAGTATTACAATTATTCATTTCATATCATCTTGTTTTTTAAACTTTCTGAAAAAAAAAGGAAATGTTTAAATTATTATTTGTCAATTTTTTATTCGATTTTACGCGCTGATATTTTTTAAACTATATTCGCTTTCTTCGTAGAGAAGCATTGATTTATGTATTGGCGTATCAATTTGCAATAAAGAATTAATGGCGCTAGATGATGGAGTCAGCTATTAATTAACAAACAGGATAAGACCTTGACTCGACTATTTTAGTAGTAAATGTAATTTCTGTTTGCTGTAATGACTATATATTTGTAAGATGTAAGAATTAGGGTTAATATCTTGGGTAAACTAATGCTTTTTTCCAGGCAAATCTCAGACTGCTCTTAAACTGCTATAGTGAGACGTATAAAATCTAGATTTTTTTTAGATTGTTCTCCGCACCTTACCCTCTCCACAACCTAATAATTCGCTGGGTTCACTGCCATTAATTGTTTCGAAATAATCAATAAGAGTCATTTAATTAATTAAACCTGAATTAAGTGCATAGTGTACAATGAATTATTTAATTAATTAAACCTGAATTAAACGCAAATTTAGCCATTTAACTAAAAGCTTTTCTTATAATTAGCAGTCACACACTTTTTTTAGCTGACTTCTTTCAGCTTCAATAATAGCTCAAATTTAGATTCGTTTTAATGACATGTCAAACTCTGCGTTTTTCCCAAAAAAGTAAAGCTGTGATTTGACAGCTAACCATTTTAGAAGTGGCACCATGCTCCGCCAATTGACGTGCAACAGTGGCAAAATTTAGACAATATGACGATTGGATGAATGATAAATCTTTAAATGGCTTTATTCTTTTGATCATGATTAATTTACCAGTAATATTTGATTTGATTAATAATAAACCAATAGTGATTATCATTTATAGTTAATCATTGTGGGAAACTGATAATATGTTTTAGAAGTGTGATTATTGGCTGTTAAATGTGCCTAGAAAAATGAATTAGGGCGAGATACAATTAGGATTATAGTCCAGTTTTTCAATCTTTGCTGTCAATCAATGTCTAGAATTTAAAATATTTTTCTTCATTGGATTATGCTCCAGGCCTATATAAAGCAACTATTCTACCATGTCTATGATATCTTTTCTATTATTTTAAAAAATATCGATCGTATCTATAAATTTCTCTATTCTTACAACCTTTTCTAATCAATAAGTAACTCTAACTTTACACTCTTTTATACCAAAACTTATTTTATTTAGCCACCTCAACTGCTACATAAAATACCTTATTGAATAAATTGCTTTTTACAGCTCTACCAATTAATGTACCTTCACACTAACGAAAAAAACGCTGGTGATTATATCTCTGATCAAGTTTGGAAATCCTTAAATAATCTTACCAGCTATATCTAAGCTTTTAACCCAAATAATTTCCCAATCATCTTTACTTTCTTTCAACACATATATTTTTTCTTCATAAAAACCACTATTTTTATACTAAGCTTTTTATTCGAATTCTCTATTCTCATATTCCCCTTTTATTAAATCTTTATAGCTACTTTTTATATTTATCAAAAATGTTTTCCAAATCTGCCTCTTCAGTTTTCACCAAAGCTCGCCTCTCAAAGGCTATTTTTAACAAAAAATCTAGTTCAGTTGGTTCACCAATCTCTTACCAGAAATCAAAAATTTCTTCAACCTCCTCCATCAACCAGGATTTATTCCGTGCCGTATACCCAGTTTTACCCGGAGAACTTACTGCTCACTTACAGCTTAAAACTGGACAAGTATTCACTGGCGGCTCTTTCGGTTCTAACACCGCTTCTATGGGAGAAGCTGTTTTCACTACCTCCTTGGTTGGATATCCTGAATCCATGACTGATCCTTCATATAAAGGTCAGATTCTCATTTTCACTCAGCCTTTGATCGGTAACTACGGTGTCCCTTCTAGGGAGCGTGACGAATTTGGGTTGCTCAAACACTTCGAATCTGAACAAATTCAGTGCTCTGGTATTGTAGTTTCTGATTATTGCACAAAGTATTCTCACTGGAATGCCGTCGAATCTTTGGGAGAATGGTGTCAACGATCTGGCATCCCTGCCATTACTGGTGTTGACACCCGTTCATTAGTTCATTTGCTCCGTGGTCAAGGCTCGACCTTGGGTGCCCTAAACACTGGTAATGAAAAGCTTGATATTGGCGAAGAAGTCCAATGGTTTGATCCAACCTCTGGAAACCTTGTTGATCAAGTTTCTATTAAATCTCCAAAAGTGTATAATCCAAATGGTTCTGTAAACATCGGCTTGATTGATTGTGGAGTTAAAAATAATATCATTCGCTTGCTTTGCAAATCTAATGCTCGCGTAACTCTCCTCCCATGGGACTATGATTTTGTTCCATTACTCGATCAGTTTGATGGCTTATTCATTTCTAACGGTCCTGGATCCCCCTCTTTCTGTGACACTACTGTTAAAAATCTGCAAAAAACATTTGAAATTTACAACAGACCAATATTTGGCATCTGTATGGGTAATCAGCTTCTTGGTTTGGCTGGTGGCTTCAATGTATATAAACTTCCATATGGAAATCGCGGCCATAATCAACCTGTCATTGACCTCGAAACTTCTAAATGTGTAATTACCTCCCAAAACCATGGCTTTGCTCTCGACGATTCTGTTGTTCCTGATGGATGGCTCCGCTCATTCATGAACGCCAACGACGGCAGTAATGAAGGTATTAGACACTCAACTAAGCCATTCTACTCCGTTCAATTCCATCCTGAAGCTATGGGTGGTCCGCTCGATACAATGTACATGATCAGACGTTTTGTTAATGACGTCATTGCTCACAAGGACGTTGAATGGAGAGCCTCCGAAGCTCAACTCTTCGATACCCAGCTTGGTGCCGAAGAATCAAATAAACTTCAAATGGCCCTACAATAGACTTTTCTTATTTACTTAAAATTTTAATCAATGTTATCTTTTTTTTACATACCACCACCATTCTTTTTATTTAATGACTTTTTTTTTTTATCATTATATAAAATCAATAAATAAATAGACATACAAATTAGCACTATCTTATCTTTATCAGGACATAAAATGATTTTATTATTTTTTTTATAAAAAAAATTAAATTTGGTCTATTTTGCTTAATTCTAGATAATGATAAAACTATAAACTATAATGAATATAAACGGTAATAAAAAATAGATAAAGTTATATGAAATGAAGAGG
>LSSN01001873.1:0-16808 GCA_001970855.1 Smittium culicis
TGGGGACTCCGAGGATTGAACTCGGGACCGTACGATCTTCAGTCGCACGCTCTCCCAGCTGAGCTAAGTCCCCATATCATTGTTAGCAAATGAAATCATCAATTAGTAAAATTATCTAATACATAATAATCAATGCTTATGATAATGTATTAGTGGATAGATAATCATGAATTATTTAATGCATAATAATCAATGCTTATGATAATGTATTAGTGGATAGATAATCATGAATTATTTAATGCATAATAATCCAATCCTATACTGGTCTATTAGTGGATAGATAATCATGAATTATTTAATGCATAATAATCCAATCCTATACTGGTCTATTAGTGGATAGATAATCATAGATTATTTAATGCATAAAATTATTAGTAACACAATGATCGATAATCGAATAAGGTTTGCTACAGAGATAAACAAAGAGCTTCAAAGAATAAAGCTCTACATAAATAGAATAGCTACAATAATTATTATACTTTTAAAACACTATTTTTTCGGCAACCTAAATTGTATAAAAGGGGCGCCAAATTTCATTATAATATTTTCTTTAGTGGTTATCGCTAATAAATATTTTCCCATTCCTATTCTTATATATTATTTAAAAGCTTACAAAGCTAACAATCATTGGGCAATAATATTATATATATAAACAATAAATTATCATTCATTATTGACTCTATCCCATTCTGAGGCACACACCACTAAAGTCTTTAAAAAAACATAACCAATTAAATTTATCAATAATTTTATCTATTAACTGGATTATATTTATATTCAACAATAGTTTTTCAATAAAATAGCCATATTTCTATTTTGTATTACGTTGGGTAGTTTTTGTAATTCAAAAGAACTTAACCGTCTCTAAAAGGGTTAAATATCTAATCTTGTAAAAATATATGGCATTAGATTAGACTCATCGATAATAGATTATATTGAGTTGCAGTTTATAAAAAAAGAAATAATGATTTCATATAATTTATTTCTGATTCAAAAAAATTTTCATGTCATTGATATAAATCCTGTTTAAAGCTATAATCCAGAGTTTTCAATTGAAAAAAAAAATTTTTTTTATCGTGAATTGGGGTGGAGCTACGAAGCTTTTAGATTTAAAGCGATTTAAACTTTATCAAAATTTACTAACACTTTCAATTTTTACAAAAAAAATTTAAAGTGTTTAACTACATTTTGCAAGAATATGAAAAACCTAGCTGATATCCATTGATATATAAAATTTAGATATATTTATAGTCTAGATAAGCCTTATTGGTATACAATTGATTTTTTTATAATTATTTTAATAAATTATAGCTTAATAGTTATTTTAAAACCCATTTACTATTAATTTATATTATATTGTTATAACTAAACGATTTTCATCGATAGAAATTAAATATTAAATTATCAACCCGATATTTATAATATATGCCTTACAAAAAACCAACAAAATTTTCAAGTCAAATTTTATAAGAGTCTATCATTAATTTATGTCAGATATATGACTCATTTAAAACATAAGAAGCGTTTATTATACTCATAAATTCGATGATTTTCGCATTTATCAAAAAATGGCAACATTATATCATAAGCCTCATAATAATTTGAATATAATAATTAATATATAAATATGTAGCTTTCCAAATGCTACATTTTGGTGCATTAAAGAAAATTTTAGATTATTTAAAATTTTATTTTTAAAAAATTAAAAAACAGAATTTTATAAAACATATGATAATAATTCGATTAATTATATCAATAAAATACTCATTGAAAGATTTATTTAGAATAATTTCCAAGAGTTTAATCTTAAATAAATTTTAATTTTGAATTTTTTTATAAATCTAGAATAAATATAAAAGCTTTTATAATACAATAGCTATAAGTACTCTAGTTAGCCAAAAATTATCAATTTTCTTCATCTAACCCCCTCCCCTTCTTTTTATTTCATTTGCCAAAAGTAAACATATTTACTAGATCAATCAGGATCTTTTAAATAATGATATTTTTAAAAAAATCTTTGTAAGATTTGAATATTTATTTAAATTTTGATACTTTTTTCAGTAATGCAATGATCTTACATATAATTTTATTAGATTCTTTCTATTTTTTCATAATTAAAATTCGTAGTTTTATCTTGAAAATTTTTTATATGTAAAAAGAGGATAAAATTATAATTTTATACTAATTTTATATAAGTTTATTTTACTATCCATTTTACTATCGTGCTAAATTATTGAATTTTTGGACTTTTTTAGTATTTTAGTACGACTAAAAATGAATTAATAGATTAAATAAATATTCTTTTGTATATAACGTAGTATTATATTATTTTGAAAATGTGACTCGATTTTGTAACTTTTAATGAGGTAAAAAATATCAGATTACTTTTTCCATTTTCCATTTCAAATAATAAAATAAGTATATAATAATCAATAAATTTATTTCTTGTATATTTAAATATAATTTTTTAATAAATAATTTTGATGCTTAATTAAAAATTTAATCAAAAAAAAAAATTCAATTAGTAATTGAATATTTTGAGAGTACTAATTTTTTATTAACTTATATCAAGCTCAATTGCCGAATTTATCGACAGGAAACTTTGGGGAAATAAATTTTATTTTTGGTATTTTGTACCGATGGTTTTATTAATAAATGATTAATATGATGCATAAAAATTTCAGGCAATAGATACAAGTTAAGATTTATAAAAATATCTTTTAAGTTTTACTATGCTTATATTCAATATTTTACACATCTTTTCAGTAATAAAAATTAATATCGGGTCGATTTTTCTCATAATTTTCTGAAAAAAGCACTATAAATATATGAATATTGTAAATAATAGTTTTTTTATGTATTTATTTAAACAATACTTGACATAAAAATTTTCTTGTATGTTTTGGTTAGTTTAATTGATATTATTTAATTGTATTATAAAATTTTCAATCTATTCATTAAATGAATATTGAGGTATAAAATATTCCTAGAAAGCTAGCTATATTTAAATCTTGAAATAACTCCCCTCAATTTTTTTCAAAGCTATATTTCTCGCTTGAATTTTTTTTAGCCAAAATTTTTTAATAGTGTGTTAAGTCATAAAATCATCTATATAAATATCAAAGAAATTCATCTATAGTATTTTTTCGTGAATATTGAGTATTTATTGTTTAAATAGGAATATATTATTTCTATTTGTATTCTAGCTAGCTTTTAATTAATCATCTAAAAAACTTGTACCTATTTTATATAAACTTATAATAATCAATCGAGTTTTAGTTTTTTTCTAAATAAAATAATTGAAGATTTAAAAAATTAATATTTTATTTTTATTTTTTATTAAACAACCAGCTTAATTAAACATAAAATTTCAAAAAAAAATAATCCAAATTTAATATTTAATTTTTTGAAAATAATAGACATTTCGTATAACTTATGAATTTATAAATTTCAAGTATATTCAAATATATTAAAAAATGTTTTTATAAAAGTTTTTTTATTACTTTTATATTTTATTAATTGTATGCTAGCTATAAAAATGCTAATTTTCGTAAATAATATTTTTTATTCTACGCACTTTAATCAATTAAAAACTATAAATTTTATCTGTAAGATGTTTTTAATACATTTATATTTCGATTTTTTATTAAAATATATTATATGATATTATTTTAATTTTAATTGCAATTTCTATAATATTTAATAATAAAATAACCTTTGGAGTAACATTTTAAATCAATTTTTGTTGTAAATTGCCCCATTTCAAAAATGTTGTGAGCATTATGATTCCAATAGTAAAAAAAAAATTTGGACTCAAGCTAATTTGAGTTAGATATTAGAAGATATTAGATAAGGATTTTATTTCTAGAAATAAAATAAATCATTTTCTTAGATTAATTTAGTTAATAAACTCAAAAAAACCGTGTTTATACAACAGTAACAAAAAAAAAAAAACAATTCTTTCTCCGTCCCATTTTTTAGTTTTTTCAAATTTTCTATGACCAAAAAATGACTATAAAATAATGAGTTCAAATCAACAATTCTTAAAACAATCAGATCATTTTTTTAATAGCATTAATTTTATTTGATATAAAGTTAAAACTATTAGTGGAAAAATTGAAATAATTATTTAAATTTATTTAAAAAGGTACCATTAAATATAAATGGATCAAGGTGCTAAAAATTATTTAAAATAAAATTTTAGTCTATTAAAATATTAAATTACATACTAATTCTTAATAAGTAATATTATAACTCAGTAGTTTGATGTTTATTTTGATATAAAATCTCATTTAGCTTGCAAGAAACGAATTTAGTTTCTAAACAAAAAAAATAACATGAAAAAATTACAATTAATAAAAAAAAAACTATCTAAATAATAATTATTAGCTAAGTTTTATTTTAAGGTTAATCATCTTTTTTTTTACTAGCATTTTTTGATTAGCTTAGAATGTATTTATTTTATTTATGCAAGATAATTTAAGCAAAGTAACAAGAATTTTCAAATAAATATTTGGGAGCTTTTCATTTCCATGTTTTTCTTGAATATATATACATGGAGATTATTTTGAGGAGCGGAACTTTGCTATTAAGCTTTTCATATTTATCAACATTACTTTTATTTATAAATCAACTTAGAATTTATTTTCGAATGTTTCACCTGATACAATCAATAGATTTATCTAATTCAAATAAGCTAATTGAATTTCTAAGAAAAATATTTCCGATCCCCCTAATAATATCCTATATTTATAAACCTTCGTCTATTTCCAGTTAAATTTGATCAAATTTTATTTATAAAAGTGTTTTTATTTCACTTTAAAATTTTTTTTATATGAATTACTAATAATTTCTCTAAAATGGTTTCTATAAAAATTTTATTTGATAAGTAACCTTTTTTGATATTTATAGCTTAAAAAATCTTCAAAATATTTATATTTTTCTTTATTAGCTTTTATTCCTAATTTCATTTACATTAACTTTTATTTTATTTCACAGGAGGGAAAAATGTGTTTAAAATAATATTATTTTACACGTGGTAAATATAAACCACTAAAAAAGTAAATGATTTTAATAATAGGAGATAATAATAAAAAATAGCATCAAGAGAGTGGTTTTAATGAAGGATAAATGATTAAAAGAGTACGAAAAATTTAAATTATTTTATACGATTCTTTAGCTTTAAAGGTTTGTAATATTTGTTATTTGCTTTTTTATAACGTTTAATATTCCTAATAAGTCAAAAAAAATTAACAATTCGTCAATTGATTGCATATTGTGAATTAAATAATATTATGGGATATTTAATTTCATGAAAAAATAAAAAAATTTTTTTTTGTAATATTTGAGGAACAGAATCTTTTCTACTAAGTTTTTCCTATTCTGAAATTAAAATTTTTTATGATAATATAGAATAAAATCAAAATACTATTTGAATCGATCGATAACTTTATCTAATTTACATAACTCCTAAGAGTGGAATACCTCGTCGTAGTTTAATTGCTTAAGTATCGTACTTTTGTAAGTACACTATACTAAAATTTCATGTAGCGTTGCACTATCCTTTGTAAGTGATAGTGAAGGCAGCGATCAGTTATTTGGAGGACAGTGATTCCAGAGAAGAGGTATCTAGAAACAGGAGGAGCCGATTCGTTTAGCAAAGTCTGATACAATTTCTGTTCAAAAATCCAGCGTTCGACAGCTATACGGATCTCAGCCGTTTAACAGCTTATTGTAGGAGAGCCAGGTCGATCTTTCCTAAATTTGGTTAGGGTCATATTTTTTATTAATCCTGTTAGATGTAGGCTCTGACTAGGATCTCTATGATCATAAAAAATTCGATTTTGTTTGAATTAGCTTAATTATATGGCTGTTTGTTACTTTAGTCATCCTGCTCTCTTGAAGAAATGTCTGGGAGTATCCTTCGGTTAGTAGAGTGATCCCATTTTCCCTTTAGATACGCAGCAGGTAGACCGGTTGAGGAATTTATTGGCATTAGACTATTGGATTTTTTATGCCTTGCACCAAATTTACTATTCTTCAGTATATTTTATTGCATATTTTCTTTTATTGTTATCGCACCAATAAAATTCCGTGAATAAAAAAAAATCTTATATCATAGTTTTCACTCCGATATATAACAATAAAACTAGGCTTCTTCAAACCAGATAATGATATCCTTATTTTAAACTATCCCAATAAATACGAAGTAAAATTTACTTATGACATATACTATAGATAGATATTCTAAAAATCCGATTTATAAATCGACTATTATATCTTATTATTATGGAATAAAGTGCGATAATACCGTTTTTTATTATACAAAATATAAATTATGATAACGAAAATTTACGTTTGAAAAAAGTAAAAATATTTGTAACATCATAAGCAAATTTGTATCAAATAATTTCTAGATTTTGTTCTTTAAAGATTTTTTATGGAATATTGTATTAAGTGTAGATTAAAATTGCTATAATACACCAGTAATTGGATTTTGAAGTACCAAAACTGTTAAAATCTAGATGGTATGCATAATAACCATCCCAATTTATATTATATTGAATATAAAAATGTATTTATATAATTTTTATATATTAAAGTTGCATTTTTCTTATATAAATATTTTATAGAAATAAATATTTTTTTGATAAGCATCATGAAAAAGAAATATTTGATCTTTTAATCCCAAATAGATTCTTATTAAATCTGGATTGTAAGAAATTAGATTTTTTAATATTAGTTTGATGAGTAATTTGAGTATTATTATTTATATAATTATTTATTTAGAAAAGAAGAAAGAATTTTTTTATATATTATTTATAAACAGGTTATTTATTCTAATACTCTATTTCAACTTTATTTTATTTTAAAATCTAATCTTAATTATATCTTAAACATTTTTCTTATAACATACTTGTACAAGTTAAAAGATAAGGAAAAATTATATATGAATAGAAGAATCATGATTTTTTGTTTTTTCAATAATTGAAAAAAATTATAAATAGAATTGAAAAAAAAAACAAATATTTTTTTAATTTATAAAATTTTTAATTCTCTTCAGCAAGCTATACTATTAGAGCCCAAATAATACCCTGATTTAAAACATAAATAATAAAAATAATATAGGAGAAAAGGGAATTTTCCTAAAAAAAATACTCTATTTTAATGATTTAAAGTATCGATACTGATTCTCAATTAATTTTATAATTATTTTTATTTAACTAAAAAAACAACTATGGTAATATTTTAGCGAGTTTTGAATGTTTTTACTTAACATTTATGCAAATATTTACATTAATAGATACATATTTTCATATAACATTGATGTTTTTTTTTTTTTTAATTTTATTTAAAATGATTCATGATTTATACTATTTTATACGTTATCAAAAAATATTTCGATGTATACTAAATATCTGTACGGACTTTTTTGAATCGAATTATTATTAGAGCTTGGGTGATATATAGCAAAACTAATAAATTAATATGAAAAAATATTCAAATATAACAGAGTAAGAATATTAAAATTTTTTTTGTTAAATTAAAGCTCCTATTAAATCATACAAGCTGAAATTTTTAACTTTATAAGTTTCAAATTCATACATTTTTGAATGAAAAATAAAATATGAATTTTTTTCCACTATTAATTGATATAATAATGGTTGACTCAGATATTCAAAAACAACGTATTTAAAATATAAGCATCCGTTCAATTTGTTGCTTGTTTCGAGTTTAATACTTTTATAAAGAATATCAATAAAGCAAAAAATGATAATTCGATCTGAACGCAAATGAAGTGTTTTTTCTTTTTTTTCACTTCTATTTCTATTAGTTCCAGCGAATTTATTAAACAATATTTAAAAGTGAAATATAACAAATAAAAAGGATTTGAAAGGTTAAAAAAATATTAACATTTTTTTTTCTCAACCCATATCCCTCCGCTGCTCTAGCAGCTCCATAACCATCGGAAATTGATTCGAGGAGGTAGGTTTGTCTGTATTCAAGATTTTATATTGATTCAGAGTTGGTAAAAAATTAGAGTTATTTATAAAGTATCTATAACGAGATACAAGCGTTTAAATACAAAATTTAAAAAAACTTGGTAAAATTTGAAAAAGCCCTGAAAGAAGGGTTGTATAATTAAAAGACACTCACTGAAAACATTTTAAAAAGCTATTTTATTAGTTTTTTTTACTTTTTTATGAGAGAAAAGTGTAACCATGAAATAGCTAGAGGTATTGAATACAAACTAAAAATAAATGAATTTATAGCAAAATATGGGACGAATTAATGGGGGTAATATAGAAAGTACACTTTGTAGAAATAAATTAAGCTCTGCAAAGAAGGATTGATTGTCCCCAGTTGATGTCTACTATGGCATCCATATCAGATACCCCTGCTGTTTTCATTAGACGAGAAATGAGAGAGATCGAAATATCAGGACGATCAGGGTGAGCTTTATTGTAATTTGTAACACCGGAAAAAGTACGTACATAGCTGTGGAAAGATCTCCAAGTAAGCTTACGATTAATAACGACGGGACTTTTGAGAATAGTAAACCCGGTACCCACAAAATGTGCTGCAGAAGCGGGATAAATACCAAAGAGAATGTCGTTAAATTCAGTGCCCCAAGGTCCGGGTGTTCGAACAAGAGCATTGTAGTGTGAGTACATTCTATCAAGGATTTGTCTACCCTTGTCCCAATATGGACCAGTGATATCAAAAATAAATTCTCTTAATATGCGGCCACATTCTTCAGGTGCACCAATGAATTCAGAATTTCCGTTGTACGAAAAAATAGCGAGCGTTCCATTTGGAACTAGAACTCTTCTGACTTCGGTTAAAAAATTTTCTGAATCAAACCAATGAGCACCTGTTGCTACAGTTATAATATCAACCGAATTTGATAGAATAAAAGGCATTCTTTCGGCTGAAGATTCGATGTACTCGATATTTGCGCCTCCGTCTGATGCTTGCTCAGCCTTTTCGAGCATTTTAGTTGAAATATCAGTTGCTATGACACGATCAAATCTTTTATTAATCATTCGAGCAAAAATTCCAGTTCCAGTAGCTACATCTACTATAGTTTTTGTCTTGTTTCCAGGCACTTTAAGATGGTAATCAATAATAAAATCGACTAATTGTGGGTTGTAAGTAGGTCTATCGATTGCATATGCACTGTAGTTATAGTGTTCGCTACTAAAAGTACCAATTTTTTTCTGAGGCTCATCCTTATTTAGATTCTCAACTTTGTTAGAAATTTCTAAATTCGAAACATTTGAGTTTTTACTTGAGGCTTGAGATAAAGAAGACATAGTTGATCTTCTATGCGGTACTATTTTGAAAGCTCGTACCAAATTATAAACGTTTCGCGTGCGTATCATAAAATTTTGGAAAAGTTAATGAAATTGATTTACTATAATAAAGATTGAGCTATTGATGAATGTTATGACAAAGTGTAGATGGGCGTAAATCGTAGCGTAATTTTATTTATTGCGATATTTAACGACCCCGAGTTGGTTTTAGGTATGTAATATTTGATTTTAAAACAAACACAATCGCACATTACTGGCTAGCCAAAAAAATAAACTTGATTTTTTTTTAACGAAAATATAAATTAGCATATTTTTCCTATTGCTGACAAGTAAACTATATTTATCTTTTATTGCCAGTTTACAAATAAAATTTATTTAATTTTAAAGGCCATTGAATCGCTGGAATTTCAATTATCAATATCAAATAAACGTCTAGACTTGAAATATTTCACGAGACACAAAATTTTAAGTTTTTAATTAATTCCGCGAGAGAGCGATATATAATTTCTGTTTAGTATTTGAAAAGGTTAGCTAATTTTCTAAGATTATGTTTTTAGTATAAAGTTTATAAATAAACTAGTATAATAAAAACATTATATATATAAACTGTTGTCACTCACTATACAATTATGATTCTCCACCTCCACATTTATTCCTAACTAATTTTAAGCACGTTTACAATACTTTAGCCAAGAATATCAAATCTACCTCCATAAAATGTTCTTTTTAAAAAGTAAGAAAATTACAAAAAGATATAAAGGTAATGGGATTTAGTTTGCATTTGCGCAAAGTGTTTTATTAAATTATAAGAATTATGCACTTTAAATTGTTTTAGATGTCAATGACTTAAATAACGAATATCATTATTTCTCTTGATGTACCTTTGTAGAAAAAATGAAAATGAGAGTGTGTGTATATAGGCACTACAAACTAGAATGATTAATCTCCTTTGGATTTTCGAAAAATCTATCTCTAATTTCATTTAAACCAATTCAAAACTAATTATCTTAAAATAGCTATATTTGTGGTCAAAAACAGATTTATAATTTAACCATTTGCTTAGTTTATAAATTTGATATTTAAAGGTATAAATAGCTTTTGAATTAAATCACAATATTAAATTCAGCTAATAGTTTTGGTAGTCCAGGTTAGTTACTATTGAGAAAATAGTCAATAAAAAAAAAAACAATTTAATCTTTACTATTTCTTAATTTAAAAATCTTGATTCTATGACCAAAATAACAAAGATTTTATACTGTCTATTTTTACACTTTCTCCTTGCCACTATAATAAAAAAATTTCTTTTATTTAAGTATATAATCTTGATCTATTATAAAAATAAATTAAATATGTAAGCACTTGGATCCTATCTGGAAAATAAAAATGGAAATAATGGCAATGACAAACTACATTTGAAATAAATAATAAATAATCGATATCTTTTCATACATTTAATTATTACCTAAGAAAGTTATATTAGTATAATTATTTTAATTATTTTAATTTTTTTTTTAAAAGTAAATTCTTGTAACTCTTCATAACATAAACAAGCTATTATATTATGCCTGAATTTTTATTAATAATTTTTTCAACTTGCACTAAAAATTAAGAAAAAGTACCAATTAAATAGTTCTCAATAATCTGAGCCAAATGAAAGCAATAAGCATTGAAAATTTTTAATTGGCTATAATCTTTATGTATGTTTCAAATAGCCTTAATTGAAAACTTATGGTAGTTTGAAAATATAGAGAACGGAAATAATATTAAAAATTTATATATTAGGTTATAATAATATCATTGTAAGTTTATTTGAATAATTTTAGCTTGATTATGTACTTACACCTACTTTATGTTCGATTTTAGTTTATATCCATAAATTAGCTTTTTTAAATATTTTTGATCGTTTTAATTATTTTAAAGCGAAGATTTTTATGAAATATTGTAGATTAAGTAACTATGAAAATTAAAATAGCACTTAATTTACACTTTTATAGATATACATGTATTTTTTTTATTTAAAAGCCTCCTTAAATATATTTATAAGTATAAGTGTTATAGTTTTGAAATAAAATTATTTTCTGCAATTAAAATAAAAGAGTAGGATTAAATTTATCTCTTATTAACCAACAGATAATAATTTTGTTAAATTAAAAAGTATATTGAATTTTTTTAAAATAAATAAAACCGATTTTTTATCAATTTAAATTTTATTTTTATTAATTATTTAATTGATTTAATTATGCTCAAAATTTAATAAACAATAATAAAACATTAAATTTTCCTAATATAATAATAATTTTTTGATTGATTTACATTTGAAATATATTAAATTAAGGTTTTTATATTAGAAATTCTGTGAAATAAAGATTACTTTTATCGGCTTCATGATATTTGATTTTCTAATTTAAAACAGTCATCATAATTTCTATAAAAGAAATGTAGTTTTTTTTTTAATTTGTAAAAAAATAAAGATTTATTTTTAATTTTCAAAGCTAGTTTTGTTAGTTTTGTAACTGGGACTGAAACAAAGTATCTACTAAATCATACTATTATTTAAAATTTTACATATAAACTGAATATTTGCCTAAAAGAGAATAATAAAGCAGCTATTCCAACTATATTTATTAAATCGAGCTTTAATTTTTTAGTATTACTTATATTTCGGAATTATTATATTAAAATAAAATTTATTAGAATAATCTTGCTAATTTTGTTTAAAAAATTGTATAAATAATATTTAATCTATAAAAATTAATAGTTAAATTGTACAAAATTATTTAATTTTATTATTTTTATTTTAAATATAAATTTTTGAATCAAAATTTAATTATTTTATGAAGAAAATGATTTTTTATGATAAATTTAAATCAACAGTTACTTATTGATTTAGTTGTTACTAAATTTTTTGATTTAATAAAAAATATACCTTACTTTTACAAAAATGATGAGCACTTAAATAAATCTGCTTCCTTTTGATTTATGAAAACAAATATTAAATATTTATCTGTATATTTTATCTTAAATTTGTTAAAATTTTTTATTTTTTTACATTTAATAAATATTAATTATAGCTATAATATTTATCTCTCGAATATTTATTCTATTATTTTGATAGGCTTAAATTATATAAATAGTAATTATTTTATTTATTTATTTTTTGATTTTAAAATTAATCTTAGTATTTACATAATTTTGCTCATGAAAAATCAAAATAATGTACTTTCATAATATTTTTTATGTGTATTATGATTTTTTGAATAAGAATAATTCTAAATACAATAACTGCGATCAGGTTCAAAACTATAATACAATTTATCAATTTTATCCAAACTTTAGAAGTGAAATGCATTATATAAGCGAATAAATAGAAAATTAAAATTTTCTAACAAGTTTTTTTGTTTTTATGCTTTTATAGTAGCTTATTCAAATATCTCGTTATAAAATTATATTAAAAATGACAAAAAAATACATTAAAAAGGATACTAATATAATTGAAATATATGAATATGTATACAATTACAAAAAAATTATATCATAAACACGTTTTTTAAAAAATAAAAGTGATATCATTATTATTAAAAATAATTTATTTGTGTAGTTCAATTTCAAGATTTAAAATCGTTTATAAATATAAATATAAATAATATAATATTATAAGATTTTGATCACATTAAATAAAAAATTCATAATTACCTTAACCCTCAAACTCATGACTTTTTCGAGTTTCAAATGCATAAAATATACATTTGATATTTGTTATGTAATGCTTATAATTTACATTTGGCTTATTGATAATTTTTGCGAAATTTTTGTTTATTTTCTTATATTATCCAATTTTTATGTAAACCATCCAATAGGTACTAATGATCATAGCTCAAAATAAAAAGATGAACAAAGGATTTAAACCCACGAAGTCATGAATTGCATTAAACCTTTCTGCGCAACACTCTTTAATTTTATTAATTTAATGATTCGTTTATGATTAATAAATGTATTTACTAATTGCCGCTATTATACAACAATACAATAAATGGTTACTCATAATAATTATGTATTTTATTTTTTATCTAGTTTGCTATAATTAATAGATAAAAAATAATCTACCTCCCGTGAAGGGTTAAATATGCATTTTGAAATTTCAAATTCACATTTAACCCTTTCACGGGCGGTAACTATTTTTGAATTATCAATTATAGAAAACTAGATTCAAAAAAAATAACAAAATTCAAAGACATGTATAATTACATGTATATGTTGGTATTACTGAAAATAATAAAATTTCTTATAATCATAAACGAACCATTATTTTATTACTTTTAGAAATTTTTGGACGAGTAAGGGCTAATTGAATATTTTTGGTACTCGAAATACAGGCTATCAATTTCCATAACCAGTTATGTCAAAAAAATTTAAGAAGAATTTTTTTAGCGAGTAATTTTATTTAAAGGAAAGCGTTGATCCACATGAAACAAAAAAAAATCTGAGTTGGAAAATTATCAAGTTATAACTAATTTGGCTCAAAAAGAGTCAAATTTCGTAGTTGGATTCTCTGATAATTTTCTGTATTCAAATTAAATTTTTAAAAAACGAAGTAAAGTAGTTTTCTAATATCTTTTCAACATCCTGATATTTAATTAATAAAATTTTTATTATAGTCAACTATTAAATAATTTAAATTTTATTTATAGATAGTGATCTATAGTTTTAAAAAGGGTTCCATTTAATTATAAAGTTTCCTGAAAATCTTTTTTGAATATTATTCTACCAATCTGGACTTATAAAATAAATGAGTATATTTTAAATTTATTAAACTCTCTTTTTTTCCCATTATTTTATTCTTAACTTTTATAAATTTTAGAAAAATTAATAATCATTTATGAGCTAATTAGTTGACTAGAAAGGTATTTTAATTATTATTATTAGATATTTCTGAGTTAATCTTGTATTAATTTTGGCAATTAATTTTATAATAAGCATTTAAAAATACATATATATCATAATAATTAAAATCAAATCTTATTTTTTTCCAACATATATTAATTGTATTTTATAGTGATTAAGCTCTCCAATACTTTTTAAAGAATTTTTTTGAATAATTCGATTTAACATAAAATTATTTATACCAAATAAAAGCATAACTATAAGATAATAAATTTTTATAAATTTTTAATTTTTTTAATAATAAATTTTTGCATAAATTATATTTAATCAAAAAAATCTCAATGAAAATTTTATTTTAATCTACTTATTCAATTTTACAAACCTAAAATATTTTTTGTTATAACAATGAATATGATAATTAAGTTACTTTTATTTGATATTAAAAAGATAATTTTAGACTCTAAATATTTATATACTTACCTAGATTATAATTTAGAAAAAATTCTTGCGTAATATTAAATATTTATCGCTTTTTTTTATATGGTTAATTTATTAAAACGCTATAAATATCAAAATTATTAAAAGGAGAAAAACCATAGATCAATTAATTTTTAAAATAAAAATTTAATTGTAGACATTAATTTCATATGGAAATATCAGTCTAATCATTAAAAAAATCTTTAAATTACTTAAAATTTAGAGCGCGTAATTTAGAATTTCTACTATCTACAATCATTTTTACAAGAAGAAATTATTGGTAGCTTATAAAACAAAGTATCCAATTTCCGCGATTTAAAAAATTTTATTTATTTACTCTATTAAATAAAATCTTTTTTTCTATTTTTTAAATTTGTTAAATCTAAAAGCTTCAACCAAATAGTAAATTTTTAATTTAAATCTTTTTTGTATTGAGAATCATTAATAATAAATATTTTAATATAATTAAATATATAATAACCCTTTTAAATTAGGTTTTAATTATCTTGTTTGTTCTAATATAAAATACTTATCACTACTAATTGTGTGAAATTAGAAGACTTAAAAAAAAAATTTTATTATTTATGAGTTTCATTGATATGAAAAATTAAAATAAATCTAATTTGAATAAATAAATAATATATATAGCAATATTGTTTATATCGCACACAATCACAACCTTCGAACAAGTTCTAAATTATTTATTTCCTAACTACATTCATAAATCATAATAACTATACCAAATGAAAAAAAATACAGAAATATTGATTATATCTATTAATAAGATTATAAAACTAGCTTACATTATTATAAGAGTTTTTTTTGATATATTTATATAGATTATTCTCATATTTAATTAATTTTAATTTTGAAAGTTTATAGCACAAAAAAAAAATAATAGAATTATAGCTTTTATCATTATCAAATATAAATAATTTAATAACTAAAATAAAAATTAAAAATAATTTAGACTATAATTAGAATACATTAAAAAAAAATTACTTGGTGTGAGTCAAAAATAATAATTTTTTGAAAAATTACAGTTACTGAACTTATTTTTTATCATATAAATAATTTTAAATTTTGGGGAGTAGGATTTTCCTTTTGACATAAATTAACAATAATTTAAATTATAATTCATTCATGATAAAATTTTCGTGAATAAAATTAATAAAATTGCCTTGACTATTTCTGATATGATAAATATATAAAAATTATAAAAAAATTACGATTTTTATTTTTTTTGACTTTTAATTATTTTTTTTTAATATCTTAGCTGATCTAATCAATAGTTAAACAAATAAAAATTAAAAGAAAATTCTTGAATTTATACTTTTTACTAAACTATTATATACTCTCAATTCAAATAGTTTTAAAATTTAATTCCACTCGATAGAAGTATTAATGATAATTTATTAAATAAGTGCCCTTGGAAATTTTAATTTACTAATTATCAAGGGCATAGTCACTCGACTAAAATAAAATCATAAATATTTAAAAAAATATATAATTCAGAGTTAAGTAATTTATATTTAAATTCTCGAAGAATAAATTTTCGCTAATACAATTTCTCGTAAAAAAAGATGTGTTTATTGTTTACTTATAAATGATACAAAGAAATTTATAATAATACCATATATTATTTTTACTTACATAACCTATTCCATAGCAAACTTAATCTGAAAATTCTCCTAAATTTTCTTTTTTAATTATGAATAGGAAACAAAAAAATTAAACCCTCTAAAAAATTACACTAATGTGCATGATATAAGTTATAAATAGTAATTATTTAGATATGTAAAGTTAATAAAATCATATTAAATTAAAAAATAAAATTGTTTAAAATATAAAACAATGAAATTTTAATCAATAAAAAACTGTGATGATTGGGCAGTTTAGCCTCAGCTTTTGTTGTGTATTTATTCCAACCAGTAATAATCTAGTGATAAAGACAAACATGATAACACTACTCCTGAAAATTTATTCCAATCAGTAACATTGCCAATGATTCATAAAAATATCCTCAATGCTTTTGCTGTGGTTTTATTTCCAGTCAGTAACATAACCAAAGATTCATACAAACATCCCCAGCGCTTTTGCTGCGGATTTTTCCTTGTTAGCATTTATTCCACA